>ONZP01000036.1:0-121077 GCA_900312805.1 Fusarium torulosum | reverse complement strand
CTGGCTCGCTCACCAGTACGGCGTGTGCGGCATTTTCGGACAAACGATGCGGACTGGACATGAGGAGGAGGACATCTGGCGCGACACGCTTGGTTGTTGAAAAAAAGGAAGAAGGAAGAGAGTTGTGAGTTGAGATTGTGAGGATGGGAGAAGATGTGGGCGTGGAGGAATGATTTGGTGCCTTTTGGGGGGGCGGTAAGGCAAGTCAAAGTGGTATCTGAGACTGTACAGAAGGGAGAAGGGAGGGGCATCTCTTGGTCCGGGCGTCATCAGTGGACAAGCGCCTCATTACAGGAGGAGGGTGCCCTAAGAAAAGAGTACCCTTTTGTCTGACAAGTACCTGACCCAGCACTCAGCCCGGCAGATGGCGGGATTTGGCAGTGATTGGGGCTGCCTCTCTGGCGGGGTGACTTCCATCCATATCCATGTCCATGCCCATGCCCTCGGCCTAAGGTAAGTGACTCGGATACTTCCAATGGCCAGTCTTCCATGTGCCAGTTCGCGGGGTCCCGGGCTTCTAGTGGCCGTATGCAATTGACTTCCGGAACCCGAGTTGATGACCAAGTTCCGGCCTGGCTTCATTCTTCCCCGGTTGTCTACACCGCAACTAATAAACTACGGTACTACTGTACCAAGCATCGTATGGACGAAGAGGTTGTCAAACAAGCGTGTCACGTCCCAGGAACAATCAGCCCTAGCAATCCAATGGCCAACCCTACAGGCTGTACTCCGTACCCTCGCTGGGATCGCTGGAGCCCAAGTCAATTGGTAGTCTGTGCTTGTCGCAGGAATCCATTTCCAAGCTGCTGGATAAGCCGAGCCGTCGCGTCAGTGGATCTTAACTAATTAATGAATAGTGGCTGGGGCTGAAGGGCCCATGTGAAAGAAAGGTTGGGTGAAAAGCGACTGCAGTGGTAGTGTTGAGAGGCTCGAGTTCTGTTATCTAGGACGGCCAAAGCAAGGAATTAAGCAAAGCTGGTTATAAACGTAGTAGATGGCACACGGTAGACATTGGAGGGGAGTGTTGAGGTGCTGATAAGGTAATTGCAATGTTGGCGATAGAAGGGAATGAAGGGGGTGTGCCTTGTCTCTAATTGATCCCTATCAATCACTGCCATGTGGACTGTGAGATAACCGGACTTTTCGAAGGTGAAATTTTAGGGGACCTTGATGTCAGCATCAGAACTAAAAGTGCCGATAAAAAGTGATATATCGAACTGTATGATACAGAACAAACAAAGGTCATATTTACATCAGTCAACCTGAACTCCTCAAGACTCGAATATCTAATTCCAGACTCCTAGTCTACAGATGATCGAAGCCTCTCTTGATCACAAACTTAATAGTCATGTGCTCATTCGATCTACGTTGCCCAGTATTATCGGCATGGATTACTAGCTACTTCAGCAAGCCACACTTTACTCACAGTTGGTTACAATTGCAATTGTAGTCGCAGCAACTGGAATGTGCATACAGCATTAACATAGTTGGTTCCGCTGTAATAGAACGCTCCGCAGATATGCGTGAAGCGTCAGATCCCCCATGCATGGCCTTATCATGATGGACCCAATTAAACAACCATTGGGCAGACTCATGATGCTTTAGGCAATCCTCAATTAAGGACCCGCTACGCCATTGCCGCCAGATAGTGGAGGACTTGCCAAGGGTGAAGAAACATGACTGCACGGTTGGGGCATTTTATGATTGACTCTACTTGTTGAACAGAGCTCGGTGGAGAGTTTCTATGGAGTTGTTCTACTTATAGAGTTCGTATAGTAGAGCTTAAATATATTAACAATGCTTCCATTACTTAATATAAGAGACCTATCCGTCAACAAAAATTTCAAACCCGAAGTTGACGTATTTTGTCAGCTGCTTGGAGGAACAGGCCTTCGGCCTCCCTAGGGTTATCTATGGGTCAGTGATCAGTCATTCTTGGATCATTTCTTGGATTTCCTCTCCCTGATTTTGGTCACGTTCACCCCAGTCCGAGCACGTTAAACTTGGGTCAATTGACAGTTCATGTTAGCAATTGGGCGGCATGATTGGATAGTTTTGTTTCTGGCTCTGAAGTGTTTTCATCCGCCCTGGTGAGGCTACAGTAATTACACGGGCCGCCATGCTAGGTTACCTATCCATGACGGTGCAACTGAACGCTCTGATATTTCGAGAAATTGAGGCTTCGAAAAGTGGCGTCGCGTAAGGTTTCAGACCCTTCTGATTTGTATTTATTTCGTAGGCACGATGTTATATCCGTAAGGTCTTGATACCAATATCTAATCAATTAGAAACAAGATGTTGCATGTAAATTTGGTCTCCTTGTACCCTCAAAGCAAGACATCTTTTCTCGGGCATCTCCGTTTTGTATCACACAACTCCCACGCTGGAATAGACGATCCATCCTCAAGCCATTGTCTTCTTTCCCGTTTTTACGTGCATATTCTTTACCCCAGCGCCCCTCCCTTCTATGCAAGATATCAAGCGGTGTCTCGATTAAACCTAGCGCGGGGCTCCCTTTGGTGGAATCTTAAACGGTGTCATGTGACGCTATAAACTTGCCGCCAAGATCATGACATCTTCCAATGCATTCATGATGGTGTTGTTGATACAGTATGTCTTAGGTTAGCTCAGTTGCGCCGACAGTGCGATTTTCGATCTTAATATCCGCCGATCACTTAAGACTCGCAGACCCTAGATCGCCCCCAAAGTTAAGACCTCAGTGCTCGGCAGTGGTTTCTCGTGCTTCTGGCTGGGGAGACACATGGCGCGGTATTGGCTCAAGCGTCGACCCATTCTGAAGCTTACAAGATTTATCATTACACAACATATCCAGTGCGGCCAGTAGAGGGCTCGACCGGCGTCTCCTTGCCACGTCCAGCTTTCTCAGTCGCTGACCGAGCTTAGACGTCTCATTCCATCACCACCATCATCATCATAGCCAGCTCATCATGTTTCTGATGACACAATGAAACTTCCGAGACACGTTTTCTCATCAACTCTGTTGAATGGCCCAAGCCTTTCCGTGCGCCTCCTTGGCTGGAAATTTACTTTTTTCCCCCGCTGGTCTGAGCTCGATTCATTCCCCCGGAATAGCTTCCTCTTGGAAATGTATCCATTGACTTCATTCCTAACACCTGACGGGATACTTGTTGCAGAGTAGGATCGACATACCTACGACGCAATCGAGTTCTAATCTTCTGGTAGACTGCATAACTGCACTTGGGGCGTGCTGTTAGGTTTGACGGTCATTTTTGCTACAATACCCCCCCCCCATTGATGTGCATCGATCAGAATAAAAGACAAGCACACCGCGGCTGTTCAACGGTGCAAATACTCTGCATGAAGCCATGGATACTAATTCTGCAACGTTTAGTCGGCGGAATTGTGACGAGCCCTTGATCCGAGGAGGCGCAGACCACGGTTATGGCCTTGAGGCTTGAACTACCCTACCCTACATATCACATAGCTCACGGGTAAACGATACTTTTTTATCTCGCCCTGATCTACCCGGCAGTCCGGACGAAACATAGAGCTCAGCAGCAACAGACGGCCAAGCTTGAAATGTTTCGTTTTGATTGAATCTGTACGCTTTACGGCTTTGGGGCAACCATTTCATCTCAGATCTCTCCACCAAGAACCAAGAAGCTACTGTAGCTTATCCCATGGCGGCACATCCCATGCCGCTAAAAACGTCCCTGATATCTTACATCAACACCAACTATCAAGACACGGAAGATACTTTTCGCCCGTTTGCCCAGACCATCCCTACCTCAATTGCCCAATGAACGGAGCTGCTGATCTACCCCATCTTTTAGCCAAACACTTTTTATCTCGCCAAAGTCAGTGTCCCAGAGATGTGCATATCACTATCTGGCCAATAATCGTTCGTCTCTCAACAACGTGCCTCGACTTCACGTTCCATGACGTTCCAACCTCAACTCCAGTCCCTACCCGGCCTCGTTTCGTTAAACACCCCAGTCTAAACGTCGAGTGACAAGCCCGATGTTAAAGTGTCTCAAGTGAGACATGCTCCAGACATGCTCTGCTCGTTGGCTCAGGGCAAACTCAGGGGAAAGGGGAGGGAGAAGGGCTGTGGAAGCAAATTGGTCGATCCATTGAGCATGTCGTGTGCTTCGCTGTCACCTCGACTCCTCGACGACAGGCTTATCTGATGGATGCCTTCAATGCAAGCTTTAGCCGCTGCAACCGGTTAAAGATCTAGTCGAGTGCGATTTTCATACCTCGGCCGTCTCCTGCCCAATGCCTACAGCCAAACTTGGCTACGAAGCCCCATCTTGCAGGAGTCAGATGACAAGAAAGTCTGTGGGCTTGTGGGTTTGTATCCATCATCTTGCAATTTCTCATCATGGCCACCGGAGTCTTCGCCCAGCAGAAGGAGGTCAAGAGGTGGGGGATATCAACCTGTAGCAAGCCCTAGCTCTCTAGCAAAGCGAGAACGGAATTGCAACGAGATATTGCGTGGATCCAGCCCTCTCGAATCTGACTAATAAGCTCTCTCTCTCAGTGCAGGCACATCATCCCGGGACCGGACTGGACAGACAAGTACTCCACTCTCGATCTCGTCTGTGTCACTCTGAGATACCTACCCAACAGTCTGGAGACTTGATATTCAGTTCAACACACGACAAGAGCCCCTGATGGGCGATCTTCCAGGTACAATTCCGGAATCTTAACAGACACGTTCTGTCCTGCTTCTAGCCTACCCGACGGAGACTCTTCCGCCACCGAGATTCCTCCAGGCCAGAACTTCCCACACCTCACGCTCCGATCAAAGACATCGACGATCCGCCATGCCATCCACAAACAGCTTCTGTCGCAGCCATGTGCTCCGGGGACGGCTGTGCCGCCAGGGGCGTGTATCCAGGACGCACAAGTACCATGGCGGCTCTCCTGGTATCTCCAGAAGCTAAAGAAGCTAAACTTGGCCTGACCATTACTTACTGTCATTAAAACTCTGGATTATGTTCGTTCAGAGCTCAGCAAGTTGCCATGGCTTTTGGCGAATCAGCTCCGAGATCGCGGGCTCATGGGTGGCGATGGCTGATGTACGGAGACAACATTACATGCCTTACATTATGCACATCCCCTGAATCCGGCAAGTAATAAACTTAGTTGCTTCTTCACCATGTCTAGCAATGTAAAGAAGCGGTGTCAGAATCGGATGCTACTTAGGAAAGTTTCAAGGAAGTTCGTCAGCTCGTGTCCAGGGACCTGGGACATTAGAGGCTGCACGTGGTTGAAACAATAGGCATATGCCTGGTCTAGCAGTCACATAGGTAATGTATTTTCAATAGTGAAATGACCTAGTTCCTTATGAACATGGCCATAACCTTCATTCGTTTATTCAGTGCGTAGGGGTTCTTACCATGCACTTCACTTATCAAAACACAGCTCCGGGACAGGAACGTTATCGTTACTCATCGAATGTGATATACGAATTAGATGACAATGTGATTTTGGATTGAATGAACTCTTGCTGAGGTATCTACCTGCCGTACGCCGAAGTAAAACGCAAGCCTCCTAATATGCGACCCTCATAGACCTCCGTGTGGTCGTGCCATCCATTCCCACTTAACCCCTTAACTCCTGACACGCTTTGAGCTCAAAAACTGCTCGGCGTAAAATGCTGTATGGTTGAAGGTGTTTTCCTTCTTGTTCATATGTATACGTATAGACAGGGCGCATGACAAGCCATGGGGGAATTTGTACAAAGATGAAAATGTTGAACAAATCACCACGGGCTTTGTAGCCCCTGGACCTTCGGGGATGATTGTTGTCCTGCATTGTCCACGTTGAATTGGTTGGAAAAGTCGTCCCAGTTTCGGAAAACCTCTGAATCGCGAAACACATCTGCGGCCATATCCATAGGGTCCTGCGAATCGTCGGTCTCGCGATCGCTCTTAGCAGGATCTGCGAGAGAAGTCGTTTCACGCAGCTGGTCTGCTACAAGGAACGCCTCTGCCATAGCGTCTGGCAGAGGACTGCCTGCTGTACATTGCGACTCTGTCGGCAGCAAACGGTTGCTGCGACGGATAATGGGCCCCCGTGCCACATTATTAAGATGCTCATGAAGCTCGGTAACTTCTGACTGAGGCAACTCGGACACGAGAGTATCAGGCGGTGGGGATGATATACGTTTCTTGTTCAGAGATGGGCAAGGTGTTGTAGGTGCACTCAAATGCCCACCGGTTTCATCAGGCAGTGGTGCAAATGCAACTCGGCGTTCAGAGGTCTTGGTCTCCCAGGGATTCTTAGTCGCCGAGGCCAGAATGCCCTGTGTGCTCGGAAGACGGGAACCCGATTCTCTCCAAAGAGCGCGCTTGCTCTGCTGAGAACTGGGTTCTGAAGGAGATCTGAAAGACGCGAACGACTTCAAAGAGAACTGTGGCTCAGTTGTTGATGCTGTCCCTGGCGTTGCGAGCGCCGACATATCATGCACGTGAATCCCAGCTTCAAATTGGAGCACGGGAGTGTTCGATTCAAGCGATGCTGTCTGATTGCCAAGTTGAACAGTCGATTTGGGTACCAGGGGCTCTATAGACAGCTCATGTGTCTCACCTGTCCAGGGAGTTTGCTTCACAGGGCTGTTCGTAGTCTCGGCATTACCTATCTTGTTTGCATCTGATCTGGGGCTTTCCGTAAGCTTCTGACTCAGACTGAGCGTAGCATGTTGAGATAATTTATGCGCTGCCCATGGACTTTGCTGTGATAACGAGACTTGCGTATTTGCTTTCGGGGTCGATTGGCCTGGCTCCTGTACCAGATGATGCTCATGAACTGAATGATCCTGCACTAGAGAAGCGTCGTGATTTGATGGCTGACTGAACTTCGGAGTTTGAGTGACTTTCAGGGTCTTGGGAGTAGAATGAATTGATCGCGCTTGGCTTCTAATTTCCCGACCGCTGGCAGGGCTGGAGAGATGACCTGGAGAGCTTCTGTTTGTCTTCAGCGGAGTTTGTTCACCAGGGCTTCCGGCCAGATTGGCCAAGTTCTTCCAAGAGGCTTGGGAGATGAATCTCTTTTTGACTGAAGCTTTGAGGAGAAACTCGGCACGGGAGGGTGTTGAATTACCGCTACCAAGTTTCGCTATCGTGCATTTGGTTGGTGTTGTCTCGGCTTCTCGAGGTACGGTGAAAGGCCGTGGCGTCTTATCCGTAGATGTTGCCGATAGTGACAAAGCCTTGGCGGATTCCATCTTGTCGTCTTCAACTTCGTCTTCAACTTCGTTTTCCTCATCTTCCTCATCTTCCTCATCATCAGAACCAGCTGTTGAACCGGTCTCGCTGGCTGTCAGACTCTCTGGAGCAGTCAAACTGCTTACAATACCGACTGTCTCGTCCATATCCATGTTATCCAACCCAGCATCTTGCTGAGGTTCAATGGGTTGTTCAATGGTGCTGGCATCCATGGCAGCCCTTGTAGAGTTGTGATGGGAATTGCTGGCCGTTTCCATTATCAAAGAAGAGTTACTGGCGCTATGTCTGACGTCCACAGGCGATTCTCCTATAAGATCGAACCCATCAAAATTCTCACTATAAATTGACGATAGAGGGCTAGTCACTGCACATTGATCCAGCACTCTCGCTGAGCCTGGGTTTTGCACATCATTTTGCTCTTCCACTGGCGTATCATCTTTCAAATCGGACACCACGCTATGCACATTCTCATCGGGAGATATCCCGGACCATGTCTCTTCATCGGCTCTGGTCATAAGTACATCCTCTTCTTCTGGCGTGTCTTCAGCGATCTGATTAAACTTCGATCGCATCTTGAAACAGAAGCTTTCGTCTTCTTGTGTCTCAAAAGCCGGGTTAGGTGTTGCAGTATCATTGTATCCTCGATCCAGGGATTCCGCAGCTGGATTTCGAGGTAGGGAGGATCGTCGAGATTTCGGAAGCTGGCTTGGTGTTGGCTGCTCGACGCTGCCTTGAGGTGATGAGTTGAGGTTGGCAACCGGAACTGGCGTATATTGTAGATTCGATAAGGGTGATGACGAATCGGCTGCAGCTTGCTCCGCCACAATCTTATTGCGCGCAAGTTCGTCCTCCGAAGGTACAGGATCGTCCTGAGTTGCTCCGAAATATCTTCCTGCAGCAATGGCTGAAGACGGCAGGCGATCGGGAACACTCGAGAAGGAAGTGTTTAGCGCATTCGCAAATGAGGTCGGAGCTTGGGACCGAGATGGAACTGGTGTGTCAACGGAACCAGAGTCCATAATATCTGTTCGCCGTCGTTTATTCGCTAATAACTTCAACCATGAAGATCCCTTGGCCTTTCTCTTCCTCTCAGACGCCGTGCCATTAGGTGTTGAAGCCCAGAATTGATCCTTCTGATCGTCCCGTTCATTCTCAGTCTGCACGGAATCTCTCCATTGCTGGACTTTGGCAAGTTCATCTTCTTCCAAGTAGGGATGCGCCTCGACTTCAGAAGGGTTAAGGCTTTCGGGGCTCGGGAGGTGACATTCCAGACTATTGGGCTGAACAGTCTCTGGTATTGGTATATTGCGCCTAATCTTGGCCGACCTTGCCAACTTCCCTGGTGATGTTCTTGTTCTTTTAGTTCCATCTTGGTGTTTTGATCGCCACGGGTTCAGCCAGCCTGTCGATTTCGACTCAAAGGGGCCTTTCAGAAGTGCTGTCAAAAGGAGGGGTGTCTTTCCGTCTAGAAATCTTTGGCCAGCAGCTTCGTATCTTCGTTTTCGTTCTTCCGGGCTGTCGTACTTTTCATCATCTGAACCTTCGTATAATATGTCTTCAGGATCACAGGTCGCTTCGCAGTAGATCGTATCTTCTCCCCATCCGAGGGCGAGTTCATCGGCGAGCGGATCTGCACGGGCAGTCATGTTGGCAGTTTTGTGCCGGAGGGTTTCGCCCTCCAAGTCGAAGAAAACCGACTTCAATAGCAACTTACATGAACAATTGACCTTGTACGTATGACAAGATCACTGTATCGCTGGGTGGATAAAGGAATGGAATGCACGGTCAATCACCAGGGGCGACGCGCCCCACGTCGATCACGTGAAGTCGCGTAAAGTGCCTGTTGCACGTCATGACTTTACTTCTAGGATCAGATGAGGAGTCTATCCCCCAACTCAATGGCTGGTATAAGAGCACCGTCACCAGAGACTTCTTGCTCCCATTTATAGTCTGAATTGAATACCGACGCTTGGAATGTGGTGAGAGTCTCAAGCAATTAGTTTATATCATGTTTAATTTATTCTCCGTCCAAATTCGTGCATACCTAGATACCGAGATCTATTCTACAGTTTAATATTCGCACCTGTCAAAAGTTCAACGGCAAATAGACGTGAGATATTATAAACCGCATGGCAGTCTCTTCCTAGGTAGGTATCCTCTTCCCAAACGACCTTTCAAGATCTCGCTCTGCACGTGATCCCTGCACAATGTTGACGTTGACAAGGCAACGAGTCTAACCGGAAACAGGACCCTGGTCTTGTTTATCCACAAACCTCAAGTTCAAGGGTACGCGCAAACATCATCTACCGATCTCGATTTCTCAATAGTTCTGTTTGTTTAATGTTTTGTTGTGACCTTATGTTCAACTCGAACAACCCTACTCTGCGTGTGAGGTTTGTTATATCTTCGCTTTATCATACACATACCTCCCTCACCTCTTTGTGTATACACGTAACACAAACATAGCACCTTCGCGACCCCACCATTGGCCGTCGCATATGGTTTTTGTTTAGTTAATGGCTTCGCATTGACTTTTTTTTGTTTTCAAATACGCTTCTAAAGCGACACCATGGAGCACGCTTGGCTAGACTCCTTGTCAGAGGACTGGGTTTCCCAGCCCAGATCTGATTCATCAGCCATTCAACTTCCCCCTCTAAAAGACACCGAAGCATCGAAGACGAAACCAAGAGAGACGCCGAGTCGAATACCGCGTAGAGCGTTAGGCTCACAACCTCAATTGCCAGCCACCCACGATTCAAGCTTCAATATCCTCAACGAGCGAAACGCGAATGATATCAACATCTCAAGTCAGCGCATCACTAGGCCATCGCCAGGCTCCAAGATCGCACGTGGAACGTTCGCCAGTAGATCTGTATCTGGTTCCACCAGCGCGTCCGTCGTTCACAACACTATACAGCACAAATCGTCCCCTGGAAGACAGCAGGATACACCGGAGTGGAAGAGACGTTTGGTGCACGGCGATCTTGGATACGGTGAGCAACGGGATCTATTCTGCTCAGCTGCAGCCGGCCTCCAAGATATGTTTAAGCCACCAGCAGCTTCAGGCGACGATGCGGATGACGAGGAGCATCAGGGGTCATCTATAATGCCGTCTAGTCCACCTTCTTACCCCCAGCGCATTGCCAGCAACGACTTTGAGCCCGACATGGACCAATTTGACGAAATCGATGAACTTGAAGAACTAGACCCCTTATTCCCGAACGATGTTACGCCTAGTCCGAGCCCCAGGAGGACAAAAAGAGAGATCAAATACAACCTCAACGTGGATGATTCCATAGGTCCGAGCGTCTCCAGCCCCCAAGGGGAGGAGACTCCTTCCAGACAACGCGATGGGATTTATCGCGACGAAAGCTGCCTGAGCGCTCCCTCCGACGCGAATGGCAGTGTACGAAAAATTAGCGGCCAGAGTGTCATTCGCAATGAAGATTTTAGCCCAATTCTTATCGGCAAACAGAGCGACAAGGACGGCAACATGGACTTTGCACCTATTGAGCTACCTGCAGACAGGTTGAAGCAGAAATTGGAGGCCTTGCGCATCAATCAGACGTTGCTTGATCCAGCTGTTGATCCACGAACAGCTTTTGACAGTTCCAACCAGGATGCCTTCGCCAATATCGAAGATACTGAAGAATACGCAACCAGAGGAGGATTTCTGAATGTTCAACGGGGAGGTCGGTCCGGAGACGGTTCTTTTCGTTACCGAGATCTCAGCCCTGGCTTGAATGTTGACACGAGTGGAATGCTTGCTGAGGAGTCCCTGCAGGCCAGCACTCCCAAGCAGTTTCCATCCATTCGAACAGAAGTTACCAACCCTTATCAATCCGACTACTTTAACATTAGCCCTGCCCTGCCCCGAGCGCCGTTTCCCAGTCCCGACAAGAAGCAAATCCATGCTGGGCGGAGTGCGCCATCCGCTGGAAGCCCTCTCAAGCTTTTCGGCCCTTATGATACCTTTACCAACCAAACGCTTCTTCGACGCATCAGCCAATTCGAGGAGGGCATGTCTGGTACTCCTTCCCGACAATCTTTTGGATCTCCAGACCAGCATGATCAGTCTAACTTTCCAGCCAACGATCACCATGAGGCCATGTCTAGCCCTGCCTTGCCTACGCTTGGTCACAAAGTTACAGGTGGTAGGTCGTTCAGTCGATTTGGTGCTGGAGACTTGGAGGGTTACGAATTCAGCGAGGAAATCTCTTATGTCTCACAGGGAGACGCAGTCTATTCCGACAAGGAGAATGATGCGCCTCAGTCACCAGATCCTCATCCCGCTGAGGCGGTTCTCCAACAGACAGAACGAGTATCCTCTCTCCCTGAGGAGTTGGATCTGCTCGTTCGAAGACGTCGGAACAAGTCTACATCATCATCCGGCAGTAGACATAATGGGACAAACCCAGGTTCAAGTCAGATCCATAATAAATCCCTGAGCCCGGCAAAGGGTGCGCCGGTCAATGTCAACACTCCCAAGCGCGACAGCGGATCAGAGGGTAAGAGACCTCGAACGTCTCCGTCCAAGGATCCAACACCAAAACGTCGCCGCACTCTCCACCGGTCCGATATTGCCTTTGGTCGTGAGAATCTGCTGGAAGGTGTGGAATCCGCAAGCCGCGATATGCAATCAGTTATGGGAAAGAAGCGAAAGGATGCACGACCTGGCGATAATCAACGGGCAAGCCCCAGTATCCTTGCGATGAGAGCCATTCTTCGCCCACGCAGCCCCACACCATCATCGCTGCGTAGCGACCCGAACGTAACGATATACTCGGAGGGCGAAGTGGCCCAAGAGCCGTCAGAGAAGTCTCCTGTTCGAGCTTTGCAAGAAGAGGCCGTAGACTATACAACGGATGACCATAGCGAAGTCGACCGGAAGCCGTCTATTAGAACCCAGGACTTTGTCCATCAGGCTGCGCAAATCATGGCCATGATCCGCAACCAAGTTAGACCGCCAGGCCTATCAAGTGTTGAGGAGTCAGAAGCCGAGAATGGCACACCCGAAGTCGACGATCTTGACGACTCTTACGAGGAGTCAACAAAGGAGCCTTTGTCTCGGCCCCCGAGCCGTGAAGGAAAGCCCATGTCTAGACTCCCCCAGCGTCAAGAAGACCCAGAGCTCATCGACCGGTTGAAGAAGTACCAGGAAATCAGTGATATGGGTGACCTCATCTCCTTATCCATGCGATCCATGGGCATGGTGAGGGAGGCAATTCTTGCCGATCAGGAGATCGCACGTGAGATTGATGAAGCCCCACGCAATCGACCAGATCTGTCTTATTATACTGAGGACGAGGTCATCAGTGATCCGCCCAACATTCGACTTACAACAGGCCCTGCTCACGATGGGTCATCAGCCAGCCCGACACGAGACAATTATTCCCAATCATCAGGAGGCTCCACTAACAGAACATATCGCACAGGGTCGTCGCATGGTTCTGAGATCCGCAAAACCATCATGCCAGAAAGTGTGTCCCATCTGATCCCTGATCGAGTGGGTAGCATGTATCTCGACAAGCAAAATAACATCTGGATCAAGAAGAAGGAGATGCCTGCTCGCCAGCCTATGAATATTCTTCCTTCAGACAGCGATGACGATCCTTTCGCGAGCATTCCAGATCTGTCTGTGGATTTGACAAGAGAGATGCAAAATCTCGTTATCACTACCTCCAAGAAAAGCAACGCTGTTGGTAGTCCAAATCAGTCAAAATCGCCTACAAGTCCGTCCAGGAGACAACGATCCGCTAGAGGTTTTATGACATTGTCTCCCAATGGGCAATTGGGCCCAGATATGGCTACACTAGCTCGAGAAGAATTTGAGAAACTAGATGCCCGAGTCATGGAAGATTCTGAGCTATACTTCGAAGACTCTCTTCAAGACGAGAGCAGCCTCCACGACGACAGGGCCAGTAGTACACCCTCCACAATCACCAAGAGGCGTAACCTTACCATCACATTTTCCTCGCCTGTGGCATCCTTTATTCAAGATGTCCAGGCTGAGGACTTGGACAACCTTGAAGATGATCCAGAGCTTCCCAGCAACCATCTTCACAACAGCTCACCGCCTAAGAAATCACCAGGCTTCGTCGGCGTTGGAAAATCTGCATTGAAGAACGGTGGACATGCCTCCGTCCGCGGTAACAATCCTGCTCCCTCTCGAAGTGGCCCCGTCTTTGTTCCTCGGCCCGTTTCACGAATCGATGAGCAAGACGAGGAAAGCACCATTGAGATTCCTATCGACGACCAAAGGCAGATCAGCCTCCTTGGAGATACAAGCATTGTTAGTCACAAAACACCCAATGGTCGCCGGGCCAGCCTCAGCTTCCTAGTCAACCACACACCAAGCAATAACTTCCTCTCGGCACCTGCAGATGATAGTTTGATGATTGGTCAAAATGTCGGAAAGCTTTCTCTCAGCCCCTTGTCTGAATTCACTATTAACAACACCGACCATTCGTTTGGATTTGAGGTTAGCTATGTCATGGGTCGTCGACACGCGGCTACAGGCGATGGCTCTAAGAAGGTCATGTCCATGACGATACGGGAACTCGTGGACAAGCTTAGCGAGGTTGAGCCGTATGAGCCTTACTGGGAGGATATAACAGAATTGGATCTACATGAGAAACGCCTGGGAAGTTTGCACATGCTAGACCAATTTTGCGGCAAGTTGGTGACCCTTGATGCCTCCAAGAACGCACTAGGACATCTGGACGGAGTGCCACCTAGTGTTCGGCAGCTGAAGGTGTCGCAGAACTTGCTGACCGAGCTGACATCCTGGGATCATTTGATGAACCTCCAGTATGTGGATATTTCTGGTAACGAGGTGAAGAGCCTGTCCGCACTCAGGGGCCTGGTGCATCTGCGAAGCATCAGGGCCGACAACAATCAGCTAACGAGTCTTGATGGCCTCGACACCCACGATGGACTTCTGTCTCTTCGAGCGCGAGATAATCTGATTGAGGAAGTTGACTTTGCGAGAATTAAGATGCAGCGCCTTACCGAACTCGATTTGGAGGGTAACCAAATATCATCGATCCGAAACATGGCACATGCGCCAGCACTGGCACGATTGAGGCTTTCCAAGAACAAACTCACAAGCTTCAAGGTGCCCTCGTGTATAAAGGGGCTTCGTCAGTTGGAATTGAACGACAATCAGCTCACATGTGTGGACGTCAGCAATATGCCCAACTTGCAATCCCTACATGCCGATCGCAATCGCATCTTTGACTTGACGGGTTTCAGCCGAGCTCGAAAGCTAGATAGTCTGAGTCTCAGGGAGCAGCGGGCAGATCAGGCTCTTGATCTCAGTTTCCTGTCATCGGCTTATGAGGTCCGCAAGCTCTTCCTCTCCGGGAACTACTTAGGCACTTTTGAGCCTGCAGTAGACTTCCTCAACTTGCAACTTCTTGAACTTGCCAACTGTGGTATTCAAGCGTTGCCAGATAATCTGGGCCAGCTGATGCCCAACCTTCGAACCTTGAATCTCAACTTCAACGCGATCCGGGATCTAGAGCCTCTCCGGTTCATCCCGCGACTCAAGAAGCTCCTGGTAGCAGGCAACCGACTGGCCGATTCGACCCAAGTAACAGAGTTACTTATTGAGTTTCCACACCTGACTCAACTTGACGTGAGAGACAACCCCGTTACTCTTGGTTTCTACGCGCCAATGCAGGTAATGGTCCCTACAGACCGCAATGGATATGTGGATCCTTTCATGCTGCCTGATGCAGATGTTGAACGAGACGAGCTGTTTTCCAGCCGATTAGATCAAGGGACTAAGCTACGGCGGCGATTACATCAGATTGTGTTTGTGGCAAGCTGCAGGAGGCTACGAAAGCTGGACGGGCTCAGCCTCAACCGAGAGTCGGTTCTGGTCAAAGATGCTGTGTTTCAGACATTGGTTGCCGAGGGCCTGTTGCCGGATGAGACGCTCGTGGGCGAAGAGTCGTCGCCTTGCAAAAATGTAACGGCGGAGGGCGAGACAACGGGGACGATGAGAAGCAGCCGTTGGAATGCGGAGGACAGCTTTGCTTGATAGAGCGTTGCAGTGTACAAATGAGGATAGAGAGGGAGGTGCTTTGGGTTACGCATATTTTCATGAGGCGTTTGTGGAATGTTTGTTATGGCTTTGATTTTGATTTTGATTTCAGATCAAGGGAGCGAATGGCCAAGGAAAGGCCAATAAAGGGGCTACAGAAGGGTTTACGAACGAATATGGACGGCATCGCCAGGTTGGTTTTTGGCAATGGTTGGCGTTAATGGGCTCACTGTTGCGAGTAATTAATTACATCAGATACCTGATGCATACATAAGGCTGTATGAATATGAGAAGTCAAGTTGAATATCAATATGAATTACAGGCACTGAAGAATCATGGTGTCAAACATTTCATTAAAGACGCATTGACAAGGGAGAACTTAGCCTGGCCCTGTCATGCGGATGATGGGTAGGCTAGGGGTGCGACAAGAGTCCGAAACGGTCTAATACTGACACTGATCATTAACACTCATTTAACTTGAAGACTGGGCAGATTGGGCCTCAGCAGATGCGATAGAGAAGGTAAACGATGGCTCGCTTCAAGTGCACTAGGTATAAAATTACATCATAATCTCGCGCAATATATCAGTGGTTCTATTTGTAAATTTCTCTCAGCCCTGAGGGCTAAGACACATCCCTCTTTAGTATCAGGTACATGATAACGGGTCATCTTCAAGGGTACCTTGTTAAGCGTATCAACCGGCTGCAGTATGAAGTCACGCTGATCATGCTGCAGCCTCATCGACGTCAGAGACACGCACTCCACAAATAGTTATATGCAAGTGTTGCTCGGGGAGATTCTAAGCTTATTGAGACGTTCTAAACAGGACGGTTGTCGCGTGACGGTCAACGAGACAAGTTTACATTCTTTCAGGCAGAAAAAGAGAGAAAAGCCTTCTTGTTCTTTTTGGCGACTGAGACATTGTCACAATTAATCACCCTTGCTCAAGCTGGGGTAAGTGTCAGGGGGTATAATTGTTCTGGAATGGCAATGGTGCGGGAATCTTCGGACTGTTGGCCAGGCGTAGTCTAGCTGGGATGGCCCTGGAGATGAAATCTATCTCAGGTGCACGAGCTTGTAAGTGATCCATTCGTAGCAGAGCTTTGCGGTGGTTCCATGTTTGTAAATAAACCATGAAAGCTTTGAGCTTGGACCTGAGTTGGTGGTGCCCCTTGGGCTTGATAGTAGATGTCAAAAGAAGCCCAACCGTGGAGACAGCGCCAGGCACGCTGTTGATATGAAAGGTGTGATCCATGTTGAATATTCATATAAGTAGTTGCACCCTTAAGAAACGATGATCCTCTTTCATGAAGTTGTAGCATGATCATCAAAGACGTAGCCATCACATCCATATCGCCGTGTTATTGGCGTTAATATCACTTCTACCGCTTGGGTACTGCATCCGTACAGTTAATGGCACTGCAGACTGCCATAAATTCAGGGCTGGAATAGTGCAGCCGGGGCCAACGGATGCTCCCTACAAAACATTAGAAACTGCCCTGGAAGCCAATCAGTTTTACGGAGGAGCAAGACACCCGAACATCCCAAAAGGGTATGAACCACTTTACGCGTAGATGTACAGGTACACATACCGCTTTGAGGAGGTGTACTCTTGCTTCATATTATGGCAATTTCAAGACAATGAGCAATGATTGCAAAGATTATAGACTAATTCTTCTGTGTTTGTTCGTGCTTATAGGCAGTTTCCAGCATCTTCATTGCTATCCTGTCAGTATTGTTCCATCTTACCTAATATTCGATTGACAACTTCATCCCCATTCGCATGTACCAGGTACAAGCCCCTCGGTTGCCTTTTCGATCGCACACCCTCACCTGTCACACCCACACCCTCATTATTGATTGATTGCTCGTTGTGGTCTTCTCTACTCTTCCCTTCTCTACCCTTTTACTCTTCATTTTCCCTTCATCTTTTCCCCAATATTCTTGTCCATAGACAAGCAAATTTATACGACTCTTCAGCTATGGCGACGGCCATGGAAGCGACCGACCCTCTGTCGTCACTTCAACGGTCCGTCTCCCAGCACAGCAGCGCTTCACATGCCTCCCACGCCTCTCACGTATCCCACACCTCCAACCGAAGCTCCAGAAGCAACCGAAGTGCAGCTGTCCGAGGTCCCCGCGGTCGAAAGCGCCCAAGTCAACCAGTCAGCTCTGCCAGTAGCATCGCTGCGAGCGACAAGAGCCTCACCAGCTTTCCCAGCTTCTCGCCCGAAGACCCAAACAATGACGCCTTGATCATTCAAGACGATGGCCCCGACGACACCCCCGTTCCAACGGCTGCAGCTCCCGATACTGGTCGCAAGTCAATCGTCGACTTAACAGGAAACTCTGATGTGCGAAATGCCTTGTTTGAGGAAGATCACCCAGTGCGCAAGGTGCCCGGTTCATTGCACAACGCCGATGACGAACACCTTCAACGCTTGATATCACGGCACGGCGCCATTGGACTCATCAGACAAATATCCGAAGACCTTGCCCAGCGAGATGCTCAAATTGCCAACATGCGCCGCCGTGCCGACGAACGGGAACGTGCTCTGCGCAGGATCATCAGAGAGTGCGGTCTGTCCAACTTGGATCTCGAGACTCGGTTGCGTACCGTCGAGGCTGAGCTACGTGCAGCCAACAAAGGACTCCGTAGGGAAGATACTGGCTTGAGCGATCTCATGAGCGATGCCATGCAGGACACTGTAGTGGCTACTGCATATGGTGAGACAATCGCCAAAAGCTCTACTATCCGGGCAAACAGCCAGTCATTCAGCACCCCAAGTGAGAGTGGAAAGGGCACATTGCGAGGTTGGAAGGATTATATCTGGGGTTCTGGAACCGCAAAGCGAGCCAGTCGCACTAACAGTGTAAACGGCGAGGGAGCTCACCCTGCGACTGTGATACGATCGCACTCTAGCATGGACCGGCGACCAACGCTACAGGATGACCTCTTCAATCCGCCGGATTCGCAAACCACCCGGAGCCCTAGTCGAGCGTCAAGTATTCAATCAGGTGCTGCAAGTGAGCGCAAAGCATCATCATCTATAGCGAGCATGGCCCTGCGCCTGGTGGCCGGCGGAGCTATCAGTACACGTGAGGCTGAATCTAGAGGCCGCGCCGTCAGTACTACCTCCAACAAAGGGGGCTCTCTCAGAGGTGTTTCAACTACGAGTAGCCGCGCCGGTCAGACTCGAGCAGTTTCAATTGCTGGTGGTCCCAAGGCTTTAATGGCGATGCGTAAAGCGACCCCAGGTCCTTCTGCCCAAGGAGCAGGCAGAGTACCAGGGCAAGAAGCATGGGATGGTATGCGAGGTAGTCCCCCGGATAACTTTTCATCGCGACAAGAGAGCTACGGGCCTGTTGAGATGGATTCCATTCGATCACCGGAGTCGCAGCCACCAACATTAACACATATCTACAACAACTTCCCCAATAGCGAATATCTGACCGACAGATTTGGCTTCATCTACGACCAGCGACGCAAGAAACGACAACGCGAAGCCGCGCAAGTGGCTCGACATATCCGCAAGGGCAGTCGTACAGAACTGCTAGCAAACGGTCGGGGTGGCATTTCACCCAACGCAATGGAGGATATTCCCAGTCCTAAAGGAAGCGTATCGAGCGAGGGACGCCCCGAGAGTCCGAATAGTATGGAGGAACGCAACGCAGAAGAGGGCAAGACCAAGAGATGGACAGACTACCTCAAGATTGCAACATTCCCTACGGAATTATTGAGCCATACGCCGAGTATAGCTATACCATCAATTGAGGTCATGGAAGGGGCCCAAACGCCTGAGCCTGAACTACACCCTACCGAACCTGTAAAACCAGCAATCGTTTCAACCAACTCTGGCCTCATTCCATCGGCTAGTACAACCACAGCAGTCGACAGTGGTTCATCGCAACCATCTCAAACTGAGTCATCGACTGCTCTTACCAAAGATGATAACGAACCTGTCAAGCTACTACTGCAACAGTTGAGTGACGTACATGACGCTCTGCAACGTGACAAGACGGTACGATGGAACGACTTCCTGCGAAAGGTACGCGCTGAGCGTAAGCGTGAGGGCGAAGCGGCCATCGCTGCCGCCAAGTCAGCTGCCGATGCTCGATACGAACAACCTGCTATGATCCTGCCCGAGACTCGCGTTGCCGACGGTGAGATGATTGGAGTCTCAGGGCTGGGTGTCAAAGGAAAGGTTGGACGAGCCAAATGGAACGAGTTCAAAACCCTAGTATTGGGCGGCATTCCTGTTACCTATCGTGCCAAGGTATGGTCAGAGTGCTCAGGGGCCGCCGCCCTTCGTATTCCTGGCTACTATGAAGACCTGGTAGGCCAGAGTGGCGAGGATGACGATGCAGTAGTTGTCAGCCAGATTCAGATGGACATCAACCGAACACTCACCGACAATATCTTTTTCCGTAAGGGACCGGGTGTCAAGAAACTGAACGAAGTGTTATTGGCATATGCCAGACGCAACAGGGATGTGGGTTACTGCCAGGGCATGAACCTGATTGCTGCCAACTTGCTCCTCATGATGCCATCTGCCGAAGATGCCTTTTGGATTTTGACATCGATCATCGAGAACATTCTCCCACACGGCTATTACGACCATTCACTCATGGCCTCGCGTGCGGATCAACAGGTGCTGCGTCAGTACGTTGCGGCAGTTCTTCCCAAGCTCTCGGCACACCTCGACTCCCTGTCCATTGAGCTTGAAGCATTGACTTTCCAGTGGTTCCTTTCTGTCTTTACGGACTGTTTGAGTGCTGAGGCTTTGTTCCGTGTTTGGGACGTTGTACTTTGCACCAACGACGGAAGCACGTTCCTTTTCCAAGTAGCCCTGGCGCTACTCAAACTCAACGAGGGGAACCTGTTACAATGCAGCACGCCTGCCGGTATTTACACGTATATCAGCCACCAGATGACAGAACACGCTATCAGTATCGATGGGCTCCTCCAGGCAAGCGAAGGCTTACGAAAAGTAGTCCGCCGTGAGGATGTCGAACAAAGGCGAGAGAAGGCAATTCAGGCTGAAAAGAATATGATGATGGGCCGAGATGGGGACTCGGCTAGAAATAGACCTGCAGCTGAAACCGACAGCGAAATAGCTGCGATTCACTCGGGCGAAGAGTAAAAGCACAGTATATTGAACTGAAACGGATTAAAAAGTACAAGTTAGAGAGAGAGAGAGACTGGACACGGTGGATTGGACAAAGGAGCAAAGGATCTTTTGGAGTTTGCGTCTCAGAAGGGCCATGATACCCACCCCCTAGACGAAGTGCAATACATAGACGCATTATTCGCTAGAGGAGTTGAAACATTACGGCGTTGGTATATTATTCGAATTGGACGGTATTTTGGGTTAGGAGGCATTCAATTGTTCATACACGAGCGTACAGCGGAATTACATGAAAAGAATTGTTACTTTGAATCACTTTGCATACTTGCTCTCAGCCCATATGCTAATCAGTTGGTACGTAGCATAGAACAAATTATAAGTAATCATATCATTCACACTACTAAAAACAAGCCCTTTTCATGCGCTATTGAACATTTATTTGGAAACTAGATCATTTCTCGCCATGCATAAAGAGCCGTGTTCGTGTCTTCCACCCTTTCTATATTGGTATCTGAGCCTTTCCCTTTTCTCCTGTTTTCCTTGCCATTTCTATCACAAGCTTCCTATCGCTTGATAATGTTGTTGGCCATCTGTCTCGCGTGCTGGGCCATCATGGCATCCGCAATCACGAGCGCTGCCATGCCTTCGACGATAGGCACCGCGCGAGGCACAACGCATGGGTCATGTCGGCCCTTGGCAGCCAGGACGCCCTCGCCTGAGCCGTCGTAGCGTGCTGTGGTCTGGTCCTGGCTGATGGTGGCAGGGGGCTTGAAGCCGACCTTGAAGAAGATGGGCATGCCGTTGCTAATGCCGCCCTGGATACCGCCGGAGTGGTTTGTCTTGGTCTGGAGCTTGGAGCGGGCGATGCCTGTCTTCTCGGAAGCGGCGTCGAGAGCTGGGGCCGGTACAAAGGGGTCGTTGTGCTTGCTGCCGGTCATCTCGGCGCCCGCGAAACCAGAGCCCAGTTCGAATCCCTTGGTGGCGGGGATGGACATCATGGCGTGGGCGAGGGTGGCCTGCAGCTTGTCGAAGCAGGGCTCACCTAGGCCAGAGGGCACATTGCGGATGACACAGGTGACGGTTCCGCCAGTGCTGTCGTGGGCGTCGCGCAGCTCGGCGATGCGTGCCTCCATAGCTCGGCCGGCGGCGTCATCGGGACAGCGTACAGGGAGGTTCTCATCGACCTCTTCCCGGGTGATGGTCTCTGCGAGGCTGAGGAAGGCAGGATCAGAGCTCATGGAATCGGCGTCGCCAAAGAGCTTGATGTTTCCAACAGAGGTGACAAAGGCAACAATCTCGATACCGTAGGCCTCCTTGAGCCACTTCTCGGCGACAGCACCAGCGGCCACGCGAGCAATGGTCTCACGAGCAGAACTGCGGCCACCGCCAGATGAGGCCTTGACGCCGTACTTCTCGAGGTAAGTCCAGTCGGCATGGCTGGGACGGGGGTAGAGGTCGATGGTCTTGTTGCCGTAGTCCTTTGGTCGCTGGTCCTCGTTGGGAACAGTCAAGAGAATCGGTGTGCCGAGAGTGACGCCATCTTCAGTGCCGGAATGGATAGTGACGCGATCCTTTTCGTTACGGGGCGTGGTGATGGCCGACTGGCCTGGTCGACGGCGGTTGAGTTGGGGCTGGATATCAGCCTCTGTAAGGCCAATGTTGGGCGGGCAGTTATCGATGATGCACGAGACAGATTTGCCATGAGACTCGCCAGCACTACAAGACAAAGAAGAAGAAAACGAACTGTTAGCTTTGCCTGTGTCTTTCTCTGGCAGCGTATGGAGGGGTAGAGAAACCTACGTCGTCACCCGGAAGAACTGTCCAAAGCTGGACATGATGAAAGGAGGTATGTGTTTGTATAGGGGAAGGGAAACGTTTTTTTTGGTGTTTATGGAGGGGGAGAAATAAAAAAAAAGATGGCGGCCGTTGAGAGTTTAGTTAGGTTGTCTCGAAGGAGGGAAACTTGTGAGGCTGGAGCTGGTCCTCGACCTATTGGGATCCGATCTCGGGCCAATTTTTTACTCTGTGAATCTTGCCAATGTCTAAGAGGTAGCGCGGGGGAGGGGCAATTCGGCAGATGATTTGGTAGGGTTCTAATTGGCTAAACAAGATAAATGCAGCAATTGAGAGTCAATTGATTGATTAATATAATTCGAGATTATAAGACGAACAAAGCAGATGAATTTCTAGATATTTGCTATATTTATATACATGTAAAAGAGCGACATCGGGCTGTCGCTGCTGTGACTCAAAACCTCTGGCCTCATCATCCAAAGTCTGGATAATTTCTCTTCCCTCCTTTTCGCTGTAGCTACAGGGGCATTCCACTATAGCAAGATACCTAGCTCAACCAAAAAACCTCCGCTATCGCGTAAAAGCAACGTCATACAAAAACGCAACAAACATCTCGATTCAGCTTCTCAATCAATCAATCTCTTCTTCTTTTAGCCTTTTCCACAAGACAATTGCGCCCAGAACACGGCACTTCCCACGCCCGACGCTGCAAGGCACAGCAATTTCACTGGGTTGGAGGTTGCCCCAACCCGACCGCTACTGTCCGTTGAACCGCCCCGGGCTCCTAAATTTCCAGGTCCGTACAGCACCTATTTCGGGGGGTGGGTCTTGGTGGAGGGAGTTTTCCGGGAGATGCAAGGCTGACAGCGTCCGTTTTCTAACCTCTTTGCTCATTGGATAGCTTCAACAACAACTCACCAATTCTCTTGAAGATCTTGACTCAATCTTGTGTCTTTCTTTTACTTGTGCCATTAATTATTAATTGTTAATACTGTACCCGCTCTGACAGTTGCCATTGGCTCATCACAATGTTTCTCAACCGCCCTGTTCGAAGCTCAACGCCCAGGAACATATCTCGATTAATCCCCTCAGTATCAGCCGTCCAAAGGCGCCGATTTACAGATGCAGCATCTCACTCAACCAACAAGATCCAAGTCTACACTTCAAGCTCTCGCGATCCTTTTCTCAACCTCTCTGTTGAGCACTATCTCCTCCAGAAGACACCACCAGACTCAACTATCCTCTTCCTCTACACTAACAATCCCTGCATTGTCTTTGGCCGCAACCAGAACCCATGGATGGAAGTAAACCTTGCACGACTCGCTCAGTTCCGTGAGGATCCTGCAAGTGTAGGATGGACTGGCGGACCGGTGCAGCTTGTCCGTCGCCGTTCAGGAGGCGGAGCTGTCTTCCATGATGAAGGAAATGTCAACTTCAGCGTCATCTGCCCTCCAGCAGTATTTGACCGAAACAAGCATGCAGAGATGGTAGTGAGGGCACTCTCCTCACTTGGAAAGCCAAATACTCGTGTCAATGAGCGACATGATATTGTTATGGATATCCCCCATGACTCCATCGGCACGTACAAGATCTCAGGGTCCGCTTATAAACTCACTCGCCTTCGCTCTCTTCACCACGGAACCTGTCTTCTCCGGAGTCCAAATCTAACGAACATTTCTGGCATGCTGCGCTCACCCGCCGAGCCATTTATCAAAACTCGCGGTGTCGACAGCGTTCGTAGCCCCGTTCGCAACGTAGGCCTCGAGAACGCTGATTTTGAGGCTGCCGTTATTGAGCAGTTTGCTCGCATGTATGGCAACTTCCAAGTTCAGGAGGAGATCAGCGATGAGGTGCTTGAGAAGGAAATAATCAGTAAGGGGTACAGTGAACTACAGTCTCGTGATTGGATCTATGGCCAGACGCCTAGGTTCACCTTCTCAACCTTTCCGTATGCCGAAGATCCTCGAGAACGTCCACAGCTTGACTTTTATGTAAGTAACAACCTGATATGATGGATTTATATGACAAGCATACTAACATAATCACAGACGAAGCTTCGCTTCGAAGCCAGGCACGGCCTTGTTGAAAAGTTCATGGCTGAAGGTGCCTCATCTCCCGCTCCTGAGGATAGCCTACCAGCACTCGTGTCGTCATCCATCTACAACGTCTCGAGCTGGAGCGAACAACTTTCCCAAGCTGGTATAGACAGCGACGGTGCGGCAAAGGTTGGTCCATGGATGGACGATGTCTTGGGAGTTGAGTTCACGAAACCTACGCAGTGATGCCTTCTGTGAACAGGCTGCAACATGATACACACAGCGTCAGAGCCAAATACGAGTAGTCTCGTCTGCCTTGACCGTCTCTTTCATACACCACTTCGTCCTCGCAACATTCCATTATTTTCCTTGGTCTTATTGTCTCACTCAGAAAGTGAGTCCGAGTAGACCCGGTGACTGCCTAGTCTACGGATTAGCATGTGAACTTGGCACACCATGGTGGGAAGGCCACACACTTTTCAAGATAGAACAAGGCTGTCTAAGCCTCGCACGCGTCGCGTTCGATTATTCAATACGCGCTGCACTCTCTTGCCACTTCATGGTCTGGGCCAGACCTCAAGCTATGATTGCTAGAGTCTAGCAATGTATTCCGACTTCCACCGGTTGGAAGCTGAGGGGGAGCTAAGTGCATCACATGGCTTGTCAGCCGACCAAGGGTCCATCACACATCAGAATTCCCAACATGGCCAGCCTTTCGACGGTGCAGTCTGTGCTTAGCACCACCTCTCTCAGCCTCCCGTTTCTTGATAGGTGACAGTGTTCATCCTGCCTTGCTTTTAAACCTGGCGCACTGTCTAGATCTCGCAACTTGACTGGCTGGATAGCGTTGACAAAGTTCAATATGTGGCTGCTAAGCAAACAGCTCCTCTTGCGGTGAGGGTAGTAAGACACCTGGCTGAGAATGTCAGTATCAGTTCACGGACTGCTGTGGCTAGATATCGTTTGGGGGGTCAAGACTCCGAAGGCCCCATAGGCTTGCAACATCCAACAGCAGCAGCTTGTTCAATACCAGGTTTTGCAAAACGGACTACGACACCCGCACAGGTCGGCAGACAAAATGAGGGCTCTGAGATCTTGAGATGGAGTGTCCGGGAATGCAGGCTCCGAGACATGCATTGTTGATCTTGTGAGGTTATTGCAACTCTATGGATTCTTCGGCTGAGTTTAGTTTCTTTGCGCTCAACCTTTCTGGAGCTAGAGAGGCAGTGCAGTGGCCAAAGTCGTGTTGATTTATTGGTATTGAATCTATTCAGACGGGCGCAAATCGCTGTCTTCCACTGGATTGGTAGCCCGAGCGGACCTGAACTTAGGGCTGATGTAAGTCATGTAAGAAATATGTTGTTATCAGTAAATATCGAAATCTGAACTGAACTCGGAAGTGCGTTGATTGCGTGGTACGCCGCTCGTTCCGCCATGCTGCCAAAGCCGTCTCATTCCCAAGTCTTCGTTTCAAGCGATACGACTCTCGACTGACTGAGTGATATCCGCATTCGTATCAACACCACCCTCATGAGCAAAGCCCCGTCCCCAAAACTGACGGGAAAATCGATGGTTGATACAGGGTACTGCAGCCCGTTGGTGACCAGCCATCAATATTCCAGCAGCTCTCACCAAAGTCGACATCATATTGACGTTGGCTAAGACATATGTCTCGCTCTCCACACCACCAATTGTATGACTGGATGGATGACAGATGGATCCATGTTCCCCATTTCTCATCACCTTCCAGGATCCGCCAAAGCAAGCATGTTGTGCATGAGTCTACCCCAGGCTCCGCAGGTTCCCGCGCCCAATAAATAACCTATGCAATTGGCCCATTTGAATACAGTATCATTCAGTTGCAGTTGCAGTTACAGACTACAGTCGCAGTCGCAGTCGCAGCTCGAAGGCAAGCTGTGCATTCCCGTCTGTGGCGTTCAAGGATCTGTGCATCTAAGTGAGAGGCCTAGATCGAAAGACAGGCTTGCCAGGTTCAACCGGACTCATGGGGAGACATTTCTTGTCACGCTTTTCTTTGTTTCTGAGTCATGTCAGGCATGGCAGTATAGGACTCAGAAACCGTCTTATGTTGTGTTAACGCTACAATACTGCGCCCAGTGCCCTGTAGTAGCGGTATAGCCCGGCAATGGCCAGGCATGTTGTAGGCTCCAATCCTTCCAGGTTGGGACATTTCCCATGAGCCACGCGAAGCGCTCGGGCATATCACTTGCTTCTTTCTCCAAACCCCTGTTCCTGGTGGGTGGTGATAACCACTCACTCGTCGGGTTTGTACAAGGTGGTGGGCAGTGAAAGAAACAACTCCGGGCCTCAAGTCAGGTAGGTTAATTAATATTAAACAAAACTCAATCTCGCGATTATACCAATTAGCAGCGGCGACAGTTGCCTCTGTCGTTCCACGGTGACAGCATGACTCCCCGTATCCGCGCCGAATGAAGCATCATGCACTTTAGCTTATGGAGCACCGTCTCCGGGAGTTAGTGGGTTTTGGGGTTTGGCTGCCGTGCACTGCTGGATCTGAAGATCTGATATTCGCAGCTCCAGTTTCTCTCCGGGAGAGGGGTACGAAGGTTTGGCCATCGGTATGGGTACGACAGGGGTAAGGTTGGTTTCTTCGTATCTTGAAGAGTACTTCGGGAAGCAGTCCTTTCCACAGTGCACTTCTCAATGTTTGTCTTTACCTTTAGTTAATCACCGGCACATGCCCGTCAAGTTCTCCAGTACTGTATAATTCAGAAAGGGTGTCCAGGGTTCAACAGACGATAGCCTGCCTACCCCATAGTAGAGTTTGAAGATATGACGAATCACTTTTTGTAGCATCAGGAAGAGCCGTTGTGACTATTGATAACAGCGGACTAAGACATGCAGCGGCATATATAGCACTGTCCTTTTAGGATAAATGGCTGAGGCTACGGCAGGCAATGTGCCAGAACATTCAACACCCAACAGCAGCATGGCTGTACCCAACTTGGTGTGATGAGTGTTGTTACTGATAGAAATAGTATCGATCAACGCTGCCGGATGACCATTGGGATATCAAAGAGTTAAAGGCATTTTGTATCAGATATGATAGAGGGAAATCCCAAAAAGGAAATGTGTGCATCGTTTTGTGCCTCCTCCTACTGAGAATAAGAGTGTAAATTGGTGGGATAATGCAGCGTAATCACAGACTGAGCTGACCTATGAAAGCCGCAAAGCATTATGGTATGACGGTGGTGAATTGTATCTGAGCGAGTCGTTCAGCGAGTATGATTCGCCAGCTCATGGCTGAGGCTGCCATCTTCCCTTTTGTTGGTAGCTTTCCCTTGGCAATGGAACGCCGCAAACAGTCTGTCCAAATCATGACGAAGCATGTGCTACCCTCTGGTCCTCCCTCTCTGGAGTTGGGAAACACACCACCTTGCAGTACCGTCGCTAACGGCGGGACAAATATTCCCAGGTACAGCGCGGATAAATAGTACTTATGTGAAAGTGTGCATGGCATTTGGTACGTCCTGTAAAATTCGACCTTGAAAAGGCGGCTAGCACGTTTGTGCATGGTAAAGATTGGGCCTTCTATTGAACTTTATGTTTTTGGTACCGCAGTGACAACGGAAATGGGCATGCCCCAACTGAGTCAATGCTGAGAACAATAGAATAATATACTGTGCAAGACTCGCCGTAGCACCACCTGCAGCGTGATATATGCCCATGTAATGCAGTCAGGGTCGGGCTCGACTTGGAACTGGATCATTCGTCTGCCGGCGCATTGCTGTTTTGTGATAGACAGGTTCAGGTGAGTTAACAGCCGCCACGTTTGATGCAGGAACTTCAAGCGTCGTGGTGTAGCGGTGCATCGCAGTTTGCACAGTATACAGTGGACATATCTCAAATGGAAATACCTACCAGAAAGGCATATGCTGCTGCTGAGCTACCCAATGTTTCGTAGTCCGGTGATTATCGGAGCGGCATTGATAAGTTTCTGCTAAGTCAGCTTACATGAAAGTCCTTGGCTCTCTTGTCGCCTCGGACCATCTTGTTGAAGTAGAGAGCCCGATGAGGTTTAATAATCGCAAACCTCGCAGAGAACATGAACAAGAGCTGGTCCGTGGTTTCGGCTCTCATGGGACGGAACGACAAATGCACGGTCGTCAGACAGGGTTGACCGGTGCGGGCTACAACTCCATTAAGCCGTCGTTAAAGCGGACACCACCCCGCTGTTGACGGCCCATCGCGCGCTAGCGACTTATTATGTATCCGTAACAATTGAGGCTCGGACAAAGGCCAAGTACGTATCTCCTGTGTTTTGGTATCATGACAAGCGCTGGAGACAACACCATATTCCGTAAGCTTATTCAAATATACCTCCAATCCAAAACGCATAATCAAAGCGTGATACGAAGACATATGGAGGTTCAATCGTTGTCAAGCTTCCAGATTCGATATATCCAGAGATCGCATATGACCTAGCGTTGTGCATCTGCACGCACCTCTTTCAACTCCCATCCTTGCCAAGACGTAATGCAACGCTGGGCCCAACTGAATCGAGACCGAAGCAGGCGCCTGCAGTACCATCCCTCCGAATCGCGACATGCCATTACCAAGGAAGGTCCTGACAGCGCCGGCAAGGTAAGAAGGGTCTGTACTCTCCAAATGAACGATAGCAGTCAGACCATCAAGCAAAAGGCCTCATAATAAGGTTTCAGGCTGCTTTGATGGTCCAACCACAAGGCGTGGAAGCAAGTGAGTACTGTGCAGTGTTATCGAAGGCGCCAGGGGCTAGATGCAAGGCGCCGTTAACAATGTACTGGTTCCTTCAAGAACAGATGATATCCAAAGAACATGGAGGTCGTCTATGAGATCCTTCCCCTGCCTCAGCCCCCCTTGTCAAGCTGGCCAGTGAACCCCTGACCATGTTCCATTGCCCAGCGTCTTCCCCAACTCCCAAGGGACGGTCCCGCTCGGTGCTCCGCTCATCGTCCGAGCCGGGCCGGTGTTGAGGCATCTTGGTAATTTTAAGGGTGGTACGGAGTATTTACAGTCGGAACCACAAAACCCTCTCGGGTCGCTTGCAGCTAAAAGTCCTTATTGTTCCATGAGGCGATTTGTTTTTCTTTTCTTGCGGGGAAGACTGCCCAATCGACGAAAGCTTGACCTCGAGGGTCTTGAACACGGACGGGGCCATGTTCAATTGCTGACAACAAGTGACTTCATGATTGTTAGATGTGAATGTCACTCCTGGCGGTATTCGCAAGAATAGCCTGATAATCGTAGGTGACTTGAAAGTATGTATTTACTGCCAGTCAGGAGATTCGTGCAATCGCTCAGTAGCGGGAGTGTCAGCTCCGGCTGAGAGCAGCCGGAGAATGCAAAACTGACCCAAGAACTTTGTCTCTCTGAAATTTGCCTATTAATAAGACCCCTGCTTTTTAATGGCGTTCTGAGACATCAGAAATGCAACTTCCTCCAGATAAAGTCAGGGTTCTTGAGGTTTTTAGTCCATTCGTCATAGCCACTCCAAGGCTGGACTAGTTTCTGCCATTACACCAGATCCTTATCGTCGTTAGAATTGGTCTTGGGCTCTTTTTTTTTCTGTCGCTAGTAGGCTCGGTCCAGATCGTTTCCATGTCTTGTATGTTGGTTGCGTGTCAATCCTCGCAGGTGTTGGCGGTGGTTAAAATCGCTAGCTCACCGGCATGATCAAGTGATATTGGGCGTGACTGCCGCTATGGTTCCCAAAGAGATTGGGGTGTGAGCTCATACGGGCTGGTCTTTCTTAGTGGCCCAGTTGGGATCTGGCAGAAGCTGGGCTCTATTAGGCTTTGGGGTGGTATCGTGATGGTGCCTGATGTTCGAGATCTTGAAGTCGAACCTGGGGAACAATTTCGTCAACAGGCAAGACGAAGATGATTAGTGGATGCAGTTTTCCGTAATGGGGCCGGGGAAGGTGCAGCTCAGTTAGCTACGTAGTGGATAGGTAGGTCAGGGACGAAGAGATTGGGAGGTAGGAAGTGAGCCCAGGCAGGGCCTGGAGTTTATTCATCAATCTCAAGGTAGGTAGGTACTAGTAGGTAGGTACGAAGCATAATGGCTTGGAGCTGACAGCTATGAAAACCAACTTCTGTTATCAGTGATATCATACTTGGAAATAAATTCCAGCAATATTGATCTAGCGTCAATGATCCTCTATCTGCCTCGTCTATCCTTTTGGACTGCATCGTCTGTACTAGGGTGAAAGGAGGGAACGACGACCGCGAACACGGAGTAACGACCAGTGGGGGCTGGATGCCAGTCTTGTGCAGCTGCATGCAGAACTAGAACTCCAAGGGTTAATAGAGCATGTTGGTACAATACCTACAGCGATCGTGGCGAGTCATTGACCAATTGATTGAACAACAGAAGCTCAAATACAAACATGGAATCGTTTTTGTCTGGTTGTGATCTACTAGGTGTTTTGTGAAGACCACAAGACCTACACCGATACACACTCGACACTCTCATTTGGAATGCATGTGATTCACCAGCACGAATCAAACAATTGACCCTTTGTAAGCCCCAAGCCTGGAGTTTGGGAATTAAAAAAGGGGCAAGTGCGAATTACCGAGTCTGATCGACATAGCGAATTGGCTAGTTCGTCGCTGTGCATATTGGGAGCGCTCTAAGTGAAGTCTATCTCCGTCCATGCTGTTGATCTTGGCAACCACATGTCATTCAACAGCTGTGCTACCAGGCTACGTAGCACAATTATGCACAACTATCCAAATCTATCAACATTGTAATACATGGAACCAAAACAATAGACTAGTCAGGGTCATCGGGGTTCAATACCGAACGTTTTTGACTGAGACTCCAATCAGCACGCGAGCACAAGCCGTTTTTGTAGAACATCATCAGCCAGCCATGTACGGATATAAGCAAGAATATTGAGGAAAGTCATCTCGACTTGGAACCGCATGTTTGCAGAGCGAGGGCCCTGAATCGGATTGGCTTTGGGTCCTGCAGGCCGTGACGCAGACGGCGGCGTTTAGAGCGACGTAGAAAGACCACCAGCGGTATTTTTTACGATGTGGCATGGGCAACTTCCGTTGAACCTCTGAAACGAGGCTTTTTTGTAAGTAAAGTTCCAATTTGCTGGATACCAGAACAGAATGCAAGACATGGCTAACAAGCCAGGATATCCCAAGCTATCTTAAGGTACGCCAAAGACAAAAAGCAAAGAGTGAGCAAAAAACCTGCACTCACAGACGCGGATCTTATCGGGGTTGGGACAGGGGAACAACCGATGCCCCAGCAAAATGGATCCAGCCAAAAGACACGACAAGGCCTAGCCAAGCCACCGAACCCCAACGCGAGCGAATCTGATGAGTTGAGCAATCGCAGACACATGAAAGTGAAAAATGGTAAACTACCATTGGCTCGATGGATTGATTGCACATCCCTTCATCCATTGGTTGATTTTATCTTATCTTTTCAAGCCATTTATATTCATTCTGAACTTGAGCATCTGGAGTTATGGGGATGATCAACCATTGATTGTATCTGTAAAGCAGACATAACAGCCAAGTGATGTGCGCGAAGAATTGCCTGGAAACTCCTACAGAATCATGGATCTTTCCAAGGCTTCGACAGCTCGACTGGTGCATCATGTCCCGGTCTGGCAAGGTAAGGTACCATACATAAACTTAAGTTCCCGTCTCCAGCGAAACGCTGCCCCACTGGCATTGAGAATACATGCACGAGTACAGTTCAAGGGCAGTTTGTGTACAGTATATCTGGCCATCATCTAGGATTGCTTCGGGCTTGAATAACACCTGCAGTGCTCTCTAAAGGCACACTTGTACAGTGCGAGTCACACGCCAGAGATATCGACAGATCAGGTATCTCAGAGTGTCCACTTCTTCATATCACCGCCTCCCGCACTTGGACCCGCTATCGATTCGCTTACCGGGCTGCTTGCTTGAGTTCCCTGAGTGCCTTCATTGCGTCAGCTAGGATCTATCATCTCTCGATCTGGCGTGTGAATGCTCAAAAGATGTAATAAGTATCACTACCGTCATTGACCAGGAGGCATCCCCGAAGTAATGGCTGTGCATTAAGCATGCTGTACCCATCGAGTCACAATGCGCCAGGAATTTGCTTGAACAACCCGGTTTTTTTTTTACCCAATGTCAATCTCCCTACGGTGTCACCCAGCTGCAGCGCACTGAAAATCGTCAAGCCCAAAGCTGTCCCAGCCAGCCCAAGCGTTGCCAAGACATCTGGTGCAAGGCCAGGAGATGCTCAGTGCTGTGCTCGCTTGAGCAATTCCTTGTCAGTCGAGCATGACCAGTACCTCTCTTTGGACTAGTGGTGGCTTGTTGTTGATGATGATGAGAAATTGGATCGAATGATGAGCCGAGTCAAGATCCGTTTCATGATAACCTCATCTATACTTTTGGCGAGAGATCAACACGCCAGCGGCAGCGGCGAAGACGACGGCAACAAACGACGTGTGCCAGCGAGCGAGGAACGGAGCGGGTGAACGAACGAGCAGGGGCTAAATCCTTGAACGCGGCGGGTCCACTCCGCAGCGCAGCAGAAACAGACATCGCCGTCACATAAAGAGTGAGAATGGCGGCGGTCAGGGGAGTGGTTATAGCACCATCACCCCTTGATGGATGTCGGCCACGACTTGGCTTGTCTTGTCGAGCAGAGAGAGACGGTGATGTGAAGACGGTAGGTACTCCGTAGATACCTAATGATGGACAGTGGTACTTACAGCGTTAGGCTGCACATGAAGAACGTCAATGTCAACGTCAGCTACCTGCGTGGTTTATGATATCAACTTGTTGTGCTGGCACTCAAGACTCTTTTTTGCTGGGGACAACGAAACCTCGGTCGGGCTGAGCGAAAACGGACAAACTTATGAGTTGTATTTTGGTGACGCTGGACGGTGACCGTATCAACTGGAGATTTGAGCGAGGTGGAGTGGATAAGGTAAGGTCGAGAGAGGGGTCTATCTGCAGTATTAGGGGTGGTGGGTGTAACAGATGGTATCTCTTAGTCCAGGATTGATCTGAAGATGGTAAGGTAGTGAGGGAGAGAAAGAGAGCAAGCATGGCGCCATGGGTCGAGGCACAGACCATGCTTCTCGCACGGTAGAGACTTACCACATTGGTACCGCTATCTGGTCAAGGTCGGCTGTTGCAACCACTGGCTGTTCTGTCTCATGGTCGCCACTTTGAACACCATTCAGAGTTACAGCAAGAGATGGCTTGGCATTGCACTGGTAAAAGCAACGGGCACTGTGCCTTCCCACTTACAGTCCACCCATGCCCACCTCCATCATCACTAAACGGGGCCAACACCAACTAAAAAATATCCACCCCCCCAAAAACCCAAGACCTGCTCTCTCTCACATTGCGCTGCTCCACTTGCTCTACTCTTTTGTCCAGGCTATTTGACCATCTCGGCTTCTTCTTCTCACCAAACTATTGTTCCTCATATTTACCTGCCCGATACTTCAATCCCGGCCTCGATCCTCGCTGCCCTTATACGCGACAATGGTGCTATAGATCGATTTTCGTCACATCCCGTTGTGACTTCAACAACTCAAGGCCCGCCTTTGCGAGCCCAGTACACTCTTCTCCAGCATGTCGGAGCGACCACGACCGCTTCACCTATCTCGCCCATCATGGATCCCTCACAATACTTCCAGCACCATCACCGCCACTCTCAGCACCACTATCACCACAAGTCGCTATCGCAACAACAGTCGTCCGCCTCCCTCTCGTCGACGACCCGCGGAACCCCGCCGTTGCATACTCATCTCCCCTCCTCTTCCTCTATGCCGTTGAGGACGGCCAACAGTACCCCAATGTCCTCTCCAGGACTCTTCAGCCCTTCGGCTTCTCGACAAAACCTCGTCACCTCTGTGTCCGAAAACAACACTCCTCCGAATTACACACAGAGCCCTCTTCTGCACCCTTTGCAGTTGCACAAAGTTCGAGAGTAAGCACCCTAAACTCTCCTGAGAATATTGTCCTGCATATTCTTTGGGGATTTGCTTGTCCCGCTTCCAACCGGCTTTGCTCGCATATGGCGGGGAAATGGCCAGGGAGCCTGGCATGCACCGACCGTTTCACTGATCAGACACTAACTCAATTGTCAATCACAGGACACACAAGGCCCTCATTGACTCAGATACCGCCACCGGCCGGAAGCTTATCAACCAATATGAAGTGATCGAAGAGATTGGCCGTGGAATGCACGGCAAAGTCAAGCTAGCCCGCAACCTCGAGACGGGCGAAAATGTGGCTATCAAGATCATTCCACGTTTTTCTAAGAAGCGACGCCTGGGAAAGGTTACAGCAAAGTCCCCCCAGGACAAGACGAAAAAAGAAATCGCCATATTGAAGAAGATACGTCATCCTAATGTGGTTGCACTCCTCAAAGTCATCGACGACCCTGAACTCAAGAAGATTTATATGGTTCTTGAGCATGTGGAACTAGGTGAAGTTGTTTGGCGCAAGAAGGGCCTTCCTCATATTTGTCTCGCCGAACGACGTCGCATAGAACGCGAGATGCGAGGCGAACTTCCAACCCCTGAAGAGGATCGTTACGAACAGCTACTCGAGCATCGTCAGGCCATCAAACAAATGAAACGAGCCAAGATGGCTCAAAACTATCCGGGCCAGATGAACTGGAGTTTTGAAAACGGAGGAGCCGACGAGCCTAGTAGCAGCCTTGGGAGTCATTCTCGTTTATCTTCCATGCAGGACTTCGCCATGAGTGACGGACCACCATCCAGACCTACCTCGCGTCAAACATTCCGAGACGAATCAAGAAGACATTCACGTTCGCGTTCTGTTGTGTCGTCAACCCGTGCCGTGGAAGATCCTGACGAGTTCCTTCCCTCGGACGACGATATGGAAACTCCCAACGCCCTTCGATCTAATCCCACATCAAGTACTGCACTGGATGGTACTATGTACGGTCCTTATGTCGACGAAGGGTTCCGTGGTCGTTCTCCCAGCATGGCTGATTCAATTATATCTCACATGTCATCTCTCGATTTCAATCCTCAGCAGCACGACCCTTTCTCAGACGACTTCTCTTACGTGCCATGCTTCACGTTCGAGCAGGCACGATCTACTTTTAGGGATACAGTTCTAGGGTTGGAGTATCTGCATTATCAGGGAGTTGTCCATCGAGATATCAAGCCAGCGAACCTTTTGTGGAGTAGGGACCACCGCGTCAAGATCTCCGATTTTGGTGTTTCCTACTTCGGGCGGCCTATCCGCGATGGCGAACCTGATGATACAGTATCCGAATCGGAAGCCAAAGATTTTGATGACGACCTTGAACTTGCCAAGACAGTCGGCACTCCGGCGTTCTTTGCTCCCGAGTTGTGCTATACCGATCTCGACACAGAACAGCCCAGGGTTTCTGAACAAATTGATGTTTGGTCTCTTGGTGTGACTCTCTACTGCCTGATATTCGCCCGGATACCTTTCCTTGCCGAGGATGAATTTCAGATGTTCCGAAAGATCGCCACGGAGGAAGTGTACATTCCTAAGCGCCGCTTGATGCCCGTCCATCCCTCAACTTCGCCAGCCGCAACATCCCTCTATAAGCGGCAAAATATGTACCCGTACCGTGACGACAACGATCTGGCTTATGAAGAAGTCGACAACCTTCTCATCGACCTCTTGAGGCAGATGCTCACCAAAAATCCCGAGAGACGCATTCGACTTCGGGACATCAAGCGCCACCCATGGGTTGTTCAAGATATCATGAACCCTATCGGATGGCTCGATGATACTGACCCCGCCCGCCCTTCTTCTGGTCGAAGAATTCAAGTCGATGAACGGGAAATGTCATCAGCTGTTGTACCTCTCACCTTCCTTGAACGTGCTCGTTCGGTGGTCAAGAAGGCTGTCGGTAAGGTAATGCACCCCCTGGTGGAACGAAGTGATAGCAAAACGCGACATCGTGCCAACAGTAGTGCCACTAGCTCCGCCGGTGACAATATGAGTATGCACAACAACGGACCTCCGACTCCTCAACAACAATATCGTGACGCCCGCCGGAAGAGCCTTCGGCCTGACGATTACTTTGCGAACGCGATGCGGGATTCCGAACATCCTCTCTCGGTCAGTCAGGCGGTTAGTCCACAGCCTGAATCTGTCATCTACGATCCCTTGGCGACTGTCTTACCCGAAACTGGAATTTATCGAGGCCATGCGCATGCCCACAGTGAGAGTGAGTCGGCTCGTGAATCCGAGAAGTCTGTATCGACAGCCTCGTTTTGGCCATTTCATCGTCATGCACACAGTCACGGACATGCCAAATCTACCCAACACTTCTTCCATCTAGGCCCAACCGTGCCCATTTCGCAGACCACTCCTTCTACGCCTGGCTTCTATAATCAGTCTGATGGCCAAGATGACTCTGGAGCTGAGACCATCCGCAAGACTCGTGATATGGACTCAATCGATTCGATGGATGAAAGTTCTCGATCAAAGTCCGTTGATAGGGGACTCTTCTCCAGCTCCGACAAACGTGCTGAACCGAAAGTGGGTGTGAACACCACGGTTGCCCCAGGTAGTGTTCAAGCACCCTCTCGCCATGGACGAGGCCCTGTCAAGTCCGTTGACCTGGGCAGTACATCGCACTACAGGCCGCTTGAAGCCTCTCTGCTCTCTTCATCACTTGCTGCCGCGGCTGTGCATCACTCCAACAACCAGGATTTGAGCAAATTTGGACAGGCACACAGCACCAGAGCCAGACCTCGATCTCTTCAGCGCATGGATAGCGCCCCTATCCCAAGAGTAACACCCCCACGACATTCAGAAGAGCTTTGCATGCGGCGATCTGAGCGACCACAAGCTGAACATATCAGCTTTTCTTGCCCACCCTCACCTATTCAGGAGGAATGGACTCGGGATGAATTTCTTCCTCGTGCAGACACCATGCCCACTACTAAATCGTCAAGTGTCGATTCCATGGAGGCCCTGGCTACACCTTCAACTAGTCCGAGTGAAGTTACCAGCCCTGTCTCAGCTCTCCCTTCCACGGCTAGCACCTCTGAGCGGATGCTGGCATTCCAATCTGATCCCTCTCTGCCAGCTCTACTCAGTGGTGCCAGCTCCGTCTCGGCTGATATGGAAGCCGAGCTTCTATGTAAACCAGGCATCGTCAGCGCGCATCCTCAATTACTCGAGACCACCGACAGTCTGACGCCGCCGGCGTTTGATAAGGAGCCTGATAGCTACCCTATTGATCAGTTTTACGACAACCATCCTGCCATGGATGGTGGGTCTCTTGCTGTACGTTTGGAAGGCGGTGCTCGAGACTCCATCACAAGTACTCCTGTTGCACGACCTGTTGAAGATGACTTCGACGATGATGGCAGTGATGATGATGGGATACTGCTCATGGCGTCATCAAAGAAAAAGCCAGTACAAACCACATCACGGCCTCAAGCCCCTGGCCCTCGAAGACGCGATACCAATATTAGCATTGCAAGTACTGAGACTGCGAAGAAGGTGCCGACGTCTGCATACGGTGACGAGGGGACGTCACCCTATGAATCATGATACCCCTCCCCTTCCTCCCCTTTTCATGGCAAGATCTATCAAGTTATTTTATTTCTCTTATCATATATTTGTCGGATGCCAGACAAGCACTGAGACTTCTTTTGTCATGGGTTGAGTTGCATCTCCAGCTGTTGACTGGGTTTTCAAGCATCAGGTCCTCGTGATATGTACGAGGCCTGGCATCCAATTAGGTGTTTTTCCTTGTTATTAGACCGTTGCTCACATCCCAGAGAGGGATTCTCACTGCATTTCAATTTGCGGCATATCATGGGCGGTTCAGTTGCTATAAAATTTTAACCACTTTTGTTTTGGGCAGGGTAGTTGTTTTTGGGAGATATGCGAGATGATGGATGTACGGATGAGGCAATGAGCATAATGATGGGTTATGAGATGGAACGAATGAAAGAGAAGAGCGCAGGATGAAGATTTAAGGCAGAGGGGATAGTATGTTGCCGTGTCACCGGAAGCCAGTCCCATGCTCACGGACGCATTGTCTATATATTGGAGCAGGAGGACCAAGAATGAATTCTTGCATTCTCTGGTAGACCTTTTGTAGCGGCACTGGAGTAGCCTGTTCTGGGGACTTGAGGAGGAGTTGGTGCATTTGCATACCATAGATATAGGAAGGAAATACGTTGCATGTGTTGGATGGTATTCCATGTATCGAAGATAAGTGTCACATGCTGCGCATGAGACATCAATAATTATCAGTCATTGGAGATTGCTACACTTGTATATTCACTGTCGTGACCGAGCATTGAATGAAGTCAGTCTCTAAATATGGGAAGCTAATGTGCATGACCATTGTCCACATGCGCCTTGATGACTATGTTGTCAACGACATTTGGTTCTATCAAGCTGCGAATCCAGGCGCCACAGCTTGCTTGCCCATATGAGCAACAAGTGCTGAAGCTACTAACCCTACTAGACATACAAGTAAGATTCCAGCGGCGTTAACGACAGTCCTCATGGCGGATACTGGGGGCTTCTTGGCAACGATATCGTCTAGGATGTCGTCAAATCGTTTCGCCATCTGTTCCCTTCCAAATAAATCTTTTACTCTCGCAGCACCCTTTTCTCCCATGGTATGCACCTCGGAATCGCTCAATTTTAATGCACTGCGCACAACCTTGGCCCAGGCGTCCACATCCTTGGGCGATCGCAACCACCCAGTCTCGCCGTCGACGATAGTCTCGACGGGACCACCCGAATCTGCAGCCAGGACTGGTGTACGGGTGAGCATGGCCTCAAGGGGAACGATGCCAAAATGCTCGTTGGCGGGTGTGTATAGGAGAATGCGTGCAGAACGAAGGAGCACATCCTTGAGAGTATTAGGGATCGAGAGGAGGAAGAGCACCGGGACGGTGGCGGGCACAGTCTGGGCGGTTATGAGAGTCTTGATGGTGAGGTGCTCTAGAGAGTGGGAGGAAGCGAGGGCCTCAAGTTCGGAGTGGTACTGAACATTTTCGGAGACGCGGGGATCGTAGCCACCTAGCATTGTGAGTTAGCACAGCGCTTTGTTGCGTAGAATAGTTGGGAACGTTATATACCTGCTAGGATAAGTCGGCAGCCTTTGCGCTCAGCCTCAGGAATCGCGGCGAAGGCCTCGATTGCAAGACCAATGTTCTTCTTCCTTTCAAAGCGGTTGATGCTCAGGATAACCTTTTCTCCCTTGAACGAAACATCTCCATCATCGCTAACATCCTCCATCTTCTTAGGCTCAGTGTCCACGCAAGGATACACCACCTTTGTTTCCGTGCGCTTCTTGAGGTTTGGCCACGTCTTCTCAACGACACCTTGTGTAAAGCCAGAGTTTACCGCCACGGCGCTCGCAAATCCCATGGTCCATTCTTCCAGCCAGTCGAACGGGCGACGGTAGAGGCGCTTGAGGGCGGACTCGCGACCTTGCGCCAGGAGCAGGTCGGGGAAATGGCAGTAGAAGAGGATCGGGGAGGCGGGAGCGATGTAGCGCAGGAGAGGGAGGCCGGCGGATAGCTGGTCGACAACAAAGGCGCGGGGTTGTAAGGCGTGCAGTTCGCCGGTGAGAGCTATGTGAATGAGGAGGTGGACGTGACGAAGGATGGCGCAGAGGATGGTAAGACGGGAGAGAATGGACATGGGAATGAGCCAGTGGCCACGAACGCGGACATCAAGTGTACCTAAAAGCATTAGTTTGTCTGATTTACACAAGAGATCGAGTGCTCATGTACCATTGCGACATTCATCAAAGCAATGGCTCGGATCGCAATGGTTCGTAAATATCACCACGCGATGACCACGCTCCTGAAGGCCAACAGCAGCATCAACAACAAGACGCTCAGCACCACCGATGCCGAGATCAGGATGGAAGAAGACTACAGAGCCATTATCTTTGGCGTCCCGAGCCATGGTTTGCGCTGTTGGCTCTTCCCTTTTTCTGTTTCTTTTTTGGATGGTTTGATTTTGTCAAAGAGTGACGAAGTTCGGTTGGTGGGGGTTGCCATAATAGTTGGAGGAAATGAAAGCCGGAGCTAGCGTGGGGCATGTGAAGAGAAGAAGTTTAAAGTGATTGGCTGGGTTTAATTGAGGTACGTGTCTGTCATGGCAAGTGGGGCGCTGCCATCATGAAAGGTACGTATCTCTTTTACCCCGGAATCTCTAATTGTTACCTTAGGTATTGTTCACATGCAAAGACTCCAACAATAACTTGGACAACAGTGAAAAGACATGAATACGAATAATGAGGGTGTACAGGCTTATTCCATATTAGCCTCAATACTAATCAATATAGCATTATATCACCGTATCATATGATGTTCATAAGCCTAAATATGTACAATTCCCACGTCCATGCTCTACCCCAACTTCCTCCTCTCCACAAGCCGAGGTGTCTTCCTTAGCCGGCCACCATCTCCACGCCTCTTATACCCACGCTCACCCCTTCTTACAGTATCTCTCTCGTTCACCATCAACTTCTAAAATGTCTTCACTTTTCACACTCCCCATTGCGCAATGCGGTGCTCACCAAGGCGGCACGCTTACATGCACTGAGCCTTCACCTAGAGTCTACCTCCTCACGCTTACATCACCTCCTGACAACCGCCTTACAACGCCTGTCCTCAAAGCATTCCTCAACGCCCTGGATATCATCGAGTTCGGTTATCCCCACGGTGTTGTAGCGACCACTTCTGGGATTCAAAAGTTCTACAGCAATGGTCTGGATCTTGAACATGCTGTTGCCACAGAAGGCTTCTGGCCTTTGCTGTACGATGTCTGGAACCGCTTCTTGACGTATGTTTTTACAACTACCCTACATCATGACAACTTTTACTGACCAAATCAGATACCCAATGCCTACAGTGGCTCTCATGAACGGCCACGCATTCGCAGGTGGCCTTATGCTCGCCACATCCCAAGACTACCGCCTGGCTCCCTCCCCACGGGGCTTCCTCTGCCTCAACGAGCTCGTCTTTGGCGCGCCCCTCAAGCCCGCCATGTCAGCACTCTTCCGCGTCAAGTACTCCCACGCCACGTACCGAAGCCTCGTCCTGGAAGCCAAGCGCTTCACAGGCGAGGATGCTGTGGCAGCTGGTATCGCTGACGATATTGCGCCAAAGGGGCTCGACGACCTTCTGCGCTTCATCAGGGAGAAGGAGCTCATTGATAAGAGCAAGTCCGGCGTTTACGGCGTGTTGAAGATGGAGATGTACGCGGGCTTGATCGAGACTATGAAGGGCCCTGACATGGAGGCGCATGAGAGCAGGTTTGAAGAGGCGCAAAGTCGAGAGGCTGAGAGGAAGGAGTTTGGAAAGGTTTGGTATGAGCAGTGGTTGAAGGAGGCCGGGGCCAAGGCCAAGTTGTAGATGATGGTTTGTAAAAATATATAGACAACTATGTACAAACACGTTTTTTTCTGGCTGCGATGAGGAATATTATCACGGCCCGTTTGTAAAACAGAACGAGACCGCCTACGTATAGTATTCCACTGGCTTATCGTGTCAGGTTGATATGTTTATGCAGCAAAGGTCTCCTCACCCCTCGTTTTTTCGTCCTCTGCTTTTCACGTGGCTAGGATCTGTCATCTTAGATCCAATCCAATCCGCTACCACAATCTAAGATTTACGACCGATTGCCAATAGAATATTTACACAAAAACACCATAATATAGAATGAAGTCCACTTCCCGTACACCCGGTGCGCCAAGCTAAAATTCGAGAAACCTTGATAAAGAATAGCACATCTGATTTTATTGCTTCCACCACAAACGCCAAAACTCAGTCCCAACACGACGCCATGCAACATATTATGCCATCATCCACAACTAAAATTCAATCCACACGATGCTCTAGTCGATCAGAAAATAAGCGTCTGATCAATGACCGCCGTGGCCCATATGCGGATGCTGTTGCTCAAACAAGCCCAACACATCAGAGGGTATGTAGTCTAACCAAGGGCCCATCATATCTGATTGCTGCAATCCCAAAGCAGCAATGTCAATATCCTGGCTATCGAAAGTGATGCCATCCATGCTTCCCATTGTTGTTCCCCAGGGCATTGCATATGGGAAACTGTTTTGACCAAAATACATGCCGTTCGCTCCGGGGAGTGTCGTGGCTGGAGTCACCCCATTCTCTGCCATGGCTGTTGGTGGCGAAACACTATATGCATCAAATCCGGCCGAAGGTTGGCTCGTGGGTGTGAATCTTGGGCCAGTATAAAAGTCGTTGCTCTCACTATCATCATGTATCCCATCGAACTTGACCGTAGGTCGCGTCTGGGTACTCGTTGCCGAAAGATTTGAAGTTCGACGGGGTATAGATGGACGAGAAGATTGCCGCACTGCCGAAGTAGTGTGTTGGGGATATGCTGGCGCGAGCATACTCGTTGAGTCTGGTAGACTCTGTCTGATAGGGTCAAAGATCATATTGCCCGGCGGCGTGCTCGGAGTTCGTATCGATGGAGTAGGTTGAGTCCCTGTTTGGGCTGTCGATTCCCGATTTTGATACATGAGTGTTAAGCTCGAGTTCGGTGAGTTGGCTGTTCCTGCCAGAGTCCATGCAATAGGCGGCCCCGATAACCTCGGCGATGCCTTGTTTTCGAACTGGGGGAACCGATTATTCAACGCCCCAGTGCTGCCTCTTCGGGGTAACTTTGTACTTTCGTATTCTTCCGCCGTGTATGTTTCGCAGTCCCAGATTCCTTTGGCTCGTTGGTCCAAAGCGGTAATGATGTATGTAGCACCACCCCAATACATTTCAACTTGTTGCAGTGAGTTGAAACATTTTTGATAATTCTGATTCGCCGCGGAAGCCAATAGGGAGTGTCTCGACGACTTGGCTTCCCGAGACTTGTTCCCCCCTGTTGCATCCGGATGGTGCATGCCGGGGGAATTGGCCCTCGATGGTGAACTCGATGCGTTGGCGCTTGACTCCATTACAAAAGCGCAAGCTGCAATGTATATCGGTTGGCAAGTAAAGGGGTTTCCAATAAAGCTTTTAGGGTCAATCAGATCCGCAAAAGACAGGATGTCGCAAATCGTTTTTGCGCTGCTCATACTAAGTTCGCGACTGTCAGGTAGGAGTTGCAACTCGCTGCGGAGTTCAGCAAAAGGTGTAAGGAGAGTTGGTTGGTGGAGGATGATGAAGAGTGCGTGAAACCAAAAGTGCAACAGAATAAATGTGTTGCCTTGGCCTATTCCTAGATAGGCTTTGAAATTGCTCACATTGAACTGCAACCGCGAATCCCAGCTCTTATAGAGCCTTGTCAGCTCATGCTCCATCTCGCCAAGTTTGTCCCATGTGTCTTTGGTAAGATCCTGTGCATTGCGAACTTTGTTGAGGATGTCACAGACACGCCCATAAAGGTGGATAATCTGGAGGAAAATGGGATATGGCGCTGGCCAATTTGTCGCCGGGTCGATAAAGGGCTCAGGGAATGAGAGCTCCAAGTCATCGTCACGGAATGTAACTGGACGACCCGTCCCCGATGAGATAACACGGTCCAAGATGAAGACTGCCCAAAACGTGTCCATCCGTTCCTGAACGAGCTCCCTTTGCTCCTGGGGGTTAAGTTGACTCGACTCGCTTGATTTTGCTTCCGAATTCCCTTCATCAACTGGTGGGCGGCCCCAGTTTTGAGAATACAAAGCATCCTTCTCTCCGTGATACTGGACTCCAACTTCTTTTTGTAAACCCAAGTCAACAGCCATACGGATAGCGAGGCCAAGGTACATCCACAGAGCACTGTCTTGGCTCGCTCCGAATCCTTCGTAAGCCATTAGAAGACAAGCCTGTACGGCACCGACCGTTGGGCATGGAAATGTGTCCACAGTGGCTTGCCTGGCTCTTTGCGCAAACACTGCACCCCGTTCCATCCTAGGCATCTTGTCGTTTCCATTTGTAAGAGCTGGTGAGTCGGAGAACCTCGCGGCCAAAGCGCAGATGGAGTCAACTAGTATAGCTTCGACTCTCTTTTCTTTCACCATGCGCAAAAACTTTGACTGTCGAAGGAACGGATAACTGGAGCCCATTTGCACGAAGAAAGTGTTAACAAGACTGATGATTAGAGGGTGAACTGGGGCTGGGTCGTTGGGGTCGTAAGTAGGAAGTTCTTCGCCAATCACGTCTACATCGATAGCTGAACTACTTCCTGGTGCTCCGCTGTGAGTTGATAAAGGCGATGTCCCAACCATTGAGCCAGCAGTTGACCGCCGACGGTCGCGTACAGAAACAACCATTTGTTTGAATCCAGGGACGATGGCTGTCGGTCCAAAATAACGGAAGTAGGGGACGCGATTACGTTCGGACCGGCGCACAGCAGTGGGAGATGGCGTGTTTTGCGCCGCTATGGAAGAGTAGCGATGGCCGTTGGGCGCTGGCGCATTGGAGGGTTTGCGTTCGTGAAGCTTCGAATCGATCATGTTCGTGAGCGACATCGTTGTCTCCTGTACTGCATCAGGTGTGAGCGCATCTGGTGTGACCTGGACTCGGACGTGAGTCTTCTCGATTTTAATGTCGTCATCGCGGTGGTTGTGAAGTTCGCGCTCGGGTTGATCGTGGACAAACTTGTCGGAAAGTATTGGTTTCTCAATGTCCTCCCTCTTTACATCTTCGGGATATCCTAGGCATTCGTGGCCGTTCTTGGTGCAGGTCGAGCAAACGGGTCGTTCGCCAGCGCATCTCGTTTTACGTTTTCGACAGGTTAAACACCTGAGCCGCAAAGGAGTTAGTATGTGGCAATCGACTTGAGATGAAATTCATGGAAAAAAGCAAAGCTTAAAACATAGGCCAAGAAGACAATATAGGCTGAAGCGCACAAAGTCATGCGACCAGCCCGGTAACACATTGTAGGACGATGGAGAACACTCACGCAGCATTGATTCTGCGCCGTTTAGAAGGCGGTTGTCCTTGATTATGTACGAAGCGAATCGGACGCGGTGGTGGTGGCGGCGGAACCGGATCCGATGTGTTGGTCTGGGTGCCCATGACTAGAACATGGTGATGCTTCTCTTAAGGTTGCGAAGGTGGGCGCGGGAGCGGGAGCGGACGTTGAAGGGGTCGAGAAGCTCGGCGCAGATGGAGCGACGGAGTATAAACAGCGCCCGAGGGATGATGACGAGCGACAAGCTGATCAGCGGGGTTAGGCGTCCTTCCAGGCCTGTTACAGACTGTGGCTTTGTTGGTGTTGGGCAATGCAACCTCGGGGTGTGAGATGCGAGGGATGCGAATGCGACAAGTGGTATTCTATTCTATTTCTGAAGGGTTCGTTGGCTCTAGCAAAAAGGTTAAGATGGTGTTGTCTTCATGTATTTGACGAAAAGCGCTAGAAGTTGAAGAAGGCGCATCAATAGCTTAGGAGCATGCTCGGAACGGCCTCGTATAAGGGATCCCAAACATGAACAAGGGACGACACAGCTTGACCAAGGATTCGAGATTGGGCAATCAGAGAGTAGGTCAGGTGAAGATGAGCCGCAGGAGATTGTGGAGGTGGTGAGTGAAGAATGAAAGGGATTGTGTAGGGCGATTAGATATTATAAAAGGAAAATGTCTTTAATAAAATATGACAAGTTGTGGGTTGAAGCTGGAATCGGCCGAGAGGAAGGGAATGCGAAAGTATGGATTTGACGATAAGGAGTCACTCTCGTCTGGGGGATGAGGATTGACGGGGATGGTGTTTAGGCAGGTGGGGTAAGTGCTCATGTGGAGAGAAAGAACTGCAGAGCTCAAGTGACCAGAGACTAAAGACATACGCAACAACATACCTTTAGCTTTAAGTTAACTACTGGTTCCTAGAGTTGGAAAGAGAAAAAAAACAATATTGCCTCAACAAGCAGGTTGCAAACAAATGTAATAATCAATAGTAACAAAACCGGGCACAGTTTCATAAATATCGTCACATCAGTGGCAATATTTAGCCTTGGTCCCTCTCTCCTCTTTTCCCTCGCATTCATCACAATCACAGCCCTTTCCCACGAACTCGTCTCATCCAATCCTCCACCACCAACTCCTCGTCCTCTTCCTTCTTTTCCCCTTTCTTAGTCGCTGCCCCCAACCCAACTTTAATAGACTACGTAACGGCCCGCCCTGCCACATTTTTAACGTAGAAGCCCCCCTTTTTCAGGAGCAGACTAGATCAAGTGATCAACCAAACTTCAATACCCATGTTCTACGATGCTTCGCTTAAGTTCTTAGCATTGGACGTACGCTTCGTCTTATATACATGCAGAGCCCTAAACTGCTCAGTATTACCAGAGACGGGGTTCCATAGAACTATGCACCTGTCCCAACCTATGCAAATGCCCCTCTTTTGCATGATATAGACTTACAGCCACTAAGAGATATGACAACAACTTATCTATTTGGAAACATCGCCATCTGATTGTTTCATCTCGAATGATGCGGCGTACCCCACGGCGCTAGACAGTTGTCAATCCCATGATCCGGTAGCCACCCCGAATATGCCGGATGGTTAGCCAAGAACCAAGCAGTTGAACTGGGCTTCCAGAATGCGGGGACGCCATCTCCAGTCTGGGCTTACATCCAACGTTAACGAGTAGACTCAGACCTTGAAGCAATGTACACGCATGACAATCCCTCTTTTTCACGAGATAGCCAACCGACGTTTCAACAATATGCCATGCCATGCCAGGCATGTGCTGTGCTGTATATGCAGATCATTATGCACCGCGCCGCATCATCAACCTATGAACGAATCCCTATGTTCGATGAGGAGTATCAGTGGCGACTTACATCAAGGTCCACTAAACAGACATCGCGATGGTTTTGTACAGTGACATGTAACAAAATCTAAACACCTTGCAGAGTCGATATCTTAAGAGTATTTCATGTTGATATATCAGGTAGTATAACTCATAGCCTTCATACAGACAGACAGGGAGTTGAAAATTCAACTAGATATCCAACCTCAAAACAAGTACATGATACCAAGCCAACAATTCAACGCCAGGTAGTGCTCTGACCCTCCTAAAATGCATTTTTCACCTCGCTTTGCTTCCCCGTTCCTTTTCAACTCCAAGAGTATTCAACTGTGTATAAGTGCTGAATGGGTATCGCCAATCCGCTGTCATCGGTATCATTTGAATTCGTCCATCCTTCTCATTTCTCCTTTATCCAAAAACAATAGTCACACCCATATCTGCACTCACTCTTCGCCAGAGATCACCACCACTTCGGACACTCATCATCATTGTTTCTTCTTGCTGTTGTAGCATATCTGCCTTGTCCGTACGTCGCCATACTTCTTGTACGATAGTCCATGCGCGATCGATGTTCGTCATACCTTGACGACGATTGATAGCAATGAACGTCTGGCGTGCGAGGCCACGGTCCGAAAGTGTTGTAGCCTCACAAGCAGCAACAAACAGCGGCCAGAGAAGGGCACTCATCGGACCAGTATTGCTGACAGTCCCGACACAATGAGTCAAGCTGATGTGCGCATGGCGCTGTACAAGCGGGTGTCTGCGTGGGTAGCTGTAGATGGTGCGGTAAAGATAGACGAACGCGGAATGGCGGTAAGACAAAGCGTTGCTCAGAATGCTTTGGAGGCGACTCCTTTCTGTCGACTGCTCAGGGCTCAATTCTTCGGGATTTTGATTCAGGATCGAGTTCTCGGGCAGTACAGGGTGCCAGTCCTCTAACGCCGCCTCAATGGCTGTTGCTGAGGTCTCAAATTCCGTTCGAAGAACCGCAACCTTGGAAGCCTCCTCATTCGCGACAGCAACATCAAGTTGATCTTTCAGAGCTAACAAATTAGACAATCGGTGGATCACTGGCCATAAGGAGGTGGCCATTCCAAGGAGAGTATCGACACTATTGAGGGGAGACGTAGCACCACCTGAATCCAAAGGAGGGAACGGTGCCAGGTAGTTAGTACCAGGGGCACTAGACAAAGGGGCTGTCCCAAACGAAAGAGCTGCGATCACATCATAAAAACGGAAAGCCTGCCAGGTCAGTATGTCGTTCATCAGGTTGCGAAAAGCGGACTCACCCGCTCCAAAAAGATGCCCGTTGGGTCAGTGGCGGTGCCGTTGTTGCTCATAATAGTCATGGCGCCTTTGAGATGGCCGTCAACGATATTGGATCGGCCTTTCTGGACCAGCTACAAGATTGTCAGCCATAGAACAAAGGCGTACACTGCATCTGTCAAGACTCACGACTTCATAATACACCAAAAGCATAATAGCAGCCAATAATTCGTTCCGGTTTGCTCCTGCTCCTTTCTGAATCAAGCGCGCTAGACCTTGAATAGCTTTGTTATGGAAATAGACGCTCTTTTCGTCATTCTCAACACCGCGATATTCGAGGTGGGCGCTCGCCAAAGCATAAACGGCGTTGGTGACAGGTTGGCTCTCATGGCACAAGGGGAGAACAAGTTGCTGGAAAGGGTTACCGCTCTCCTCGCGGAACACGATCAGATGCGATAGAACATTGCAGAAATGATCGACAAGAGCACGGCGGTTGGTACGACCAGAGAACTCTGAAAATACCGGGGAGCAGAACTCGAGTCGAGGTGACGGCACAGTGACAGGAGCAATCATAGCCAGAGAGGGACTCGGGGTTGCATATGCAGGCGCATAGGTACTTGCGTATGTCGTCGTGGGAATATTGATGTTGATGGACTGCCGGCGAACTATTTCCTCAACATCTTCCTCTCCATCCTCAATATGCTGAACGTCATACTTGGGTTCGTCAAATTGAGGCAATTGAAAGTCAACAGACTCGAAGGGGGAAATAAGAGGTAAGTCTGTAGGAGTCCAATCAGAGCAATCCCCTATCTGTTTGCTGGCCGTCCGGTTTACAAGAGATGTGTTGAGTGGTGGTGGTTGAGTTGTGGTTGGAGATTCATCGAGAGAGTCTTCGCCAGCTGATTTATCGTGCGCGTCGTCGTTCCATTCTGTCGTAATCTGAGAATCTAAACTATGCGTAGCTCTGTCCGAGCCTGAGGAAGAATTGGTGTCAAATGGCGAGCAAGGAGCAGTTGAATCGCGCTTGCGCCTTTGACGAGGTCGAACTGCTTCGTAGATACATTCCTGGCCGCGTTCTAAGCATCGAGCGCATGCGGGTCGAATTTCATCACACTTTTTCTTCTATAGCAAAAGTATCAGTATTTTGGAAGCAACGCATATTATTTGAACTGTGTTGTGTACCTTTTCTTTACTGTAAAGAGATGGTGTTAGTCGTTTTCCCGCAACAAGATGATATGATTTGTACTCACCAATAGCTGCATCCTGTGCGACGGCAAGCCACGTCCAGGTTAGCCATGTGCGCTTTGAGCTAGAGCATGGGGAACGTTGTGCGACAGAATGTTTCTAGAAAAAAGAGTGATTGACATACCTGCGCGTGAGCGCTTCTTTGGTACCTTGGGCGGTGCAAGCCTGGTATACAGCAACATCGTTGGAGATATGTGGTGGCGAATATATAGATGATCAAAGGATCACAAAGTTAATCATGCGGTTTCCATCTACCAGAAATGATGCTGCATGAGCCTCGGGAATATGGCGATGAGGCGTTTTGGTATAATGCAGTGGTGTCCCAATTCCCAACACCAGTCAGTTGTTCTAAAATTGTTATGGTGAAGCAAAAGTCGTTGCCGATTAGGTGTGAAATAAAGTCGGTGTTGAATAACTGATCTTCGTTGGTGTGGGGGAATGAAGAGGGGGGGAAATGTCCACCAGGAGCCGAAGATCTGGGGAAAGACGATTTGCAAGCAGGAGATTGATAGTGGTATTACTCTGGTCGCAATACTGTCAGAATAAAAGTCACGATATGGTTGAATAAGAGACAGATTAAGGTCGAGGCCAGGTCGGGAGAGGGGGAGACGAAGGGGAAAAGAAGAAATGGAAGGGATCAAAATTGATGCCTCGTGCGCCCTGGGGGGCGTCATGGTTCGGTCTACTACCTATGTACGTACGGATACAGCGAGCAACAAGCAGCAAACATAAGGACCTTGCCAATCCTGTCACTACACACCATCGTGATCTTTGCGCATCCACGACCTCCATGGATCCCTGGCCCATGCCGGGCCACTTTCCCGAGTATGGACAAAGTTACCTCTTGCTAGCTTGCGGGGTTACGGGGTTACGGCCGCTGCAATTGACTCGACGATGGGCGCCCTGACGGTTTTTCTGGGCTCTCTCACATGGTATCTTTGGATGAGATGAGTCTACAGGGGCATTTCTTAGGGTTTGCGGTGGACCAAGAGAGAGTCGGGGAACTGGAGCCGAACAATTCCTACTGTGCTAGACCACTCAATTTGCGTGCAGAAGACAGTTTAGAGACAGTGTGAGTCACGGCGCAACGGTAGCATCCCCGCTCACCCAAGCCCGCAGGTGACTTTCCTTCACATCAAGAGGACCCTCAACGAGCGCCACCCATCGCCCAACTCACAGAGTTCTAGAATCGTCACAATGAGGAGAAGCAAGAGGAACAATATCAATCACACCCTCATCGGCTCAAATCCATGATAACCTAACTCACGTCCCTGCAGCATCAAACAGGTTCCGTGGTTCCCAAAGGCGGCAAACACATGGCCCTGGCATTCCTTTCCCCGGTACGCTGGAAAATCCGGGGTAATGAGACTGCCATTTCAGCAGATTGAGCTTATACTGGAAGCCACTCGCCCGCTTTAGGTTCAGATGGTGATGGGTAACTCACTCTAACAGGTGCGGCAAAGACAAAACCTGGCTAATTGCCACGCCATTGAACCGTCCGATGCCAATCCCCCGCGTGCTTTGCCGGACGCCGCAACCCCTTCCCGCGTCGCCCGTTTATCATTTTGCATCGGTCTGAGATCTTCGCTCCGTTGGGCGATGGGACTGTCTCACGGAAGATCACAAGGGGCGACCAACACCCCCGCTCGCAGTCTGACTGACGGGAAATCCTGGGTCGGATTTCGCATTTTACCCTTTCGCTTGCGCAGGAACGGCAAAGTCGATGGCCTGCAAAATAAAGTTCATGGACCCTTATTTCCGCTCTTTGATCGGCAATGCTTTAATCAGTTGTGCCATTGTGGCAGTGACGAGCATAGGAGCACGAGTTCCACTACGTACGTGGCTGTGGACCTTCCAGTGTGTGCTTTAGCTCATGTTTTTGACCTAAAACGCCAAGCAAGAATTGTGGTAGATGGAGCAAGATGGAGCAAGATCGTGAAGCAAACGTCCTCAACCACGAGACCACGATAGCTTTGGTCTAGAAGGTGGCGCTTGGTGAAGCACCGGCATGCAACTAACGTTGCAGGAACCTGGAGAGGCCTAACGATTCTTGGCAGCGGAACGACATTGACTCCTCACTCCCTTGTCCGGAAGCTAAGCTATTGAACATGCATGCGGTATTTGAGAGGTCCAACTTCATGACTTCTTTGCACCCAAGCACAAAAGCTAGAGAGGTCCCAGAATACGGAGTATTAAGTCCAGCATGGTATCATCAACACTTCGAGCCCCAGGTCATTAAAGATCGCCCTTTAGACATGCTGAAACTTATATGTTAGGTTATGTCTTCGCTCGTACATACACCATATTGTTCTCTCAGTCGGAAAAAGTGCGAGCTCTGGAGTCTTGGTTCCTCTTGGAAGGTCTAGCTCTGAACAAGCATTATTGACAAGTGGGTACAGGTGGACACTTAGGCGATCTGGGCTGATCATTGATAATGCTGTTTTTGGATTACCATTCAAGCATGCGATGCGACTTGACACTGCGACCTCATGGATGGGTGGTATACCAGCCCTTTTCTGGCTATATTAGGAACATGGGAAATCTGGAGAATAGTTCGTGCTGCTCACGCGTTGACGACGATGGCTCTAGTTTCCCCGTGACTTTTGCTTCTACACTTCTCACAGCTATGAAGATGCGGCTAACAACGTTCTCGTTCTTCCCGAAGCCGAGGCTCGCAACATTTCCGAGACCCTTGAAATAGCATCGGCTTCAAGTTAGAGCGTCTCCACTTACCACTCAGACTCCAAAGTCCCAAGCCTGTCTGTACAGCTCCAGCGAGGGGTTGATCTATTTTAGGACAAAGCGCCGCTACACAATGATTGTTGACAACTTTTCTTCCCAAGCTACTCTATGCCGAGGCCATAAAGTCCTAAACAGAGATTCCACATGGCCAGCGAGCTAAACTCATAGCACGAAGCTAATATCGGGAGATGTCAATTTATGTCATTTGGGGTATCGTGAGGGCTACAAGAGCTTGACCGCTACTGTACTCAACCAGCGAAGTGTCTTTGTGACAAGGGATTGTTTTTAACATGGACGATCTAAGCGCGTCGCTTGTCGGAGGGTTCCAACGGCTCGATATTCCTTGGCCTCAGACTACTTACTCGTCTATGCTATTTATTTCGCTCGAAATCGAAGGGAGTAATCTTCAACCCCATCAATGACCAGGCCAAACCAGCTTCCTTTACCTGTTGAAGTGACACCGCAGCATACCTCCGTCCAAGAAGTTCTCGGCCCCCAAATTCCCAGCCCTTGAAGAAAATGTGGCTTTCTTGTCGATTTTCGACAGGGTTCCTTCCCCAGGACGACGCCTAATTCGTGGCCTCGTCGACTTGTCAGACGAACGAGACCGTCGAATGGCTGCCACGGTAGCAACGCCAATGCACTTGACGCACCATCAGCCCCAAATGATGCACTCTCCGCCCACAGTCGGCCACTGGAGGTGTGAATTTTACCATCGGCCAATGACACTATGAGAGACACAGCATGTCGTCCTCGAAGATGATGGTATAGAATTAGAGCAGCACGGAGGCTTTGCTCTTGACCTGTTGGGGCGGTGTTTCTAGCGAATCCCAAGAGATGAATTGCTGCATGAGCTGCAAGTCACACAAGCATTACTGGTTGAGCTAACGGTTAACGAGGTAATGCCGCATATTCTTATCCTCTCTGATGGTTTCACCACCGATCGATATTCTTGAGGCTCTTGGCCTGTGGCATGAATTCGTTTTCAGCTCCAGTTGGTCCCAGTAAGAGAAAGTCAGCCGCGTGTCGTGCTCATATTGCTTATCCGTAGTCCGTCGGGCATCGGGTATCGTCATTTATCTTCTCACCGTTTTTACTCTTGGCCTCAGTCTCCACGCTGGCCCCATGATAATTACCTGAACAAGAGCTATTTCTTACAAGCTTACAAGTGCTGAGCACTTAGGCTAGCTGTCCAACCAGAGCGACCCGCGCCGGTGGTTTCGGTGGACTCTTTGCTCAGCCCTACAGGCAGTGTCTGGCATGATTGAAGCAATTGCTGCTCACTCGTGGCGTAGCATCCTCCAACCCCGGTTTTAGACAAGCATCTAAGGCCTCCGTTGCTGACATTAGGAATCTGTCTGTTTTCTCTTACTCCTTTCTCCTTTTATCTTCTCTTCTCTATTCCTGATCATTTTGTTGTGAACCTAAATATTCGACTCCAACGCCACGACGATCTTAGCTCGAACCGAACTGTGTCAGATTATATCCGTGCATTTGCGACAGCCACCACCTGAAGAAGCTGTATTTAACCGCCTCACAATTTGTTCATGATCGGCGCCCCTCGCGACTTTGCGACAGTACCTCCCGATTCGCTTTCGCATTCCCCTCAGGTCCATGACCGCACAATATGAGGCACTGGGGGTGTAGATTTTGCGTCGCCTCGCTAGTAGGAGCATTTTGGGCTTTGGGTATTGAGGCAGCCGATTATAAAAGACACGATGGCGTTCATCGGGTAGAGAAAGAGGCGCAAATCACAAAGACCGCTGGTCTTGGTCGACGAGCCGAAGAGCAATGCGCTACGAGCATGAAGTTATGCCCCGAGAGCCTTAATGGAGGATGCTGCCCTGAAAACTACGACTGTGCCAAAGAAAGCTGTCAAGCGACGACGAAGGGACCTTCAACATGTGGTACGAAGATCGGTTGGCATATTTGCGAGGCCGTATATGGAGGTTTGTATTTTCATATTCGGAACCATTCACGATACACGGCTCACAATTAGTAGGAGGCTGTTGCCCTGACGGGTACCTGTGCGAAACGGCGGATGGTTGTGTGCCACCATCTGGATCGCCATACACATACGGTTGTCCGAGCAGTCAGTTTTTGTGTCCATCATCACTAAGCTACGGCTGCTGTCCAAACGGAATGGCCTGCGGTGTGAATCAGTGCTACTCGTCCGAGCCTGTGACTGTTACGAGCACCATGGTCATCACAACAACAATAAAGGGGGAACGAACGACTTATAGGACGACAGCCATAACTGTCGAAACGCCGACGGCTCCTACAGCTCTTCCCACAGTTGGTGCTGGCGAAGACAACGATCAAGCAGTTCTGAAATACTTCCCTTCGACAATTCCCAAAGTCAGCCCAACTACCTCGGCCGACAAGAACGATGATAATAAGGGAGGTCTTTCAACTGGTGCACTAGCTGGCATTATTGCTGGCTCTGTAGCCTTTTTGATTATTGTGTTAGTGGCGGCGTTTATCATCATTCGACATTTGAATAAGGTTGTTGCCGCTGTCGGCACACCAAAGACATCCAATGGTTCCAACTCTCATTCTCGACCTACAAGAGAGTTCAAGACGGCGGACTCTGAAGTTGATGAACTGAGCGCCAATCCTCTGATACATCCATCGATGATCCCGCCTCGGCCGATGAATCCCGGGCCTAACTCAGCAGCATCTTCACCATTCGGCATCGCAAGCCCTGATCGTAGCTCCAACGAGCCTACGCCTGGAGGAAATGGATATCACGCAGTAGCTGGAAGTGCCAATACAAGCAGACACCCCAGCTTCGATGCAATGGGCAACAGGGACGACTACTTTAGTGCTGTGGCAGTAGGCGACCAACAGCGGATGAGTCAGATTTCTAGGTTCACTGGATCAACAAGGAATCGGTCTAGTATTGATTCGCATGGAACTTATACCCATGTCCGAAACTATAGCAATGCTTCTGAGGGATCCGATGGCACCCCAGGAGTAATGGCAGGTGCCCATTCTACAGTAGAACTCGAAGCAACACCTTATATACCAGAACTACCGAGTTCCCCATCCTCGGTCGTATTCCCACGGGACGAACGGCGACGATCTTCCGGTAGTGCTGCCAGCGTACCAAACCGCCCTCCTATCAGTCAACGTCAGTCAAGTGGGACAAGAACACGGAGCGATTCTCAGGGCCAGAGTAACCTCAGCATTGTCAACGAAGAGATGCATGGGTTTTACGGGCCAAGTGAACACTTGGTGGGTCAAACGGACTCTCACCGGCCGGGCACACGGGGATCGAATAACCTCAATCGACAACAAGATGTGCCCAGGGAACATCCACGACCAGTGTCTGAGGAACCATAACTGCAGTCTTGATTGGCTTGATTTGTTGTTTCTTTATATTTTGGAGTGTTGATACGGCTTGGGAATATGGATGGAGTTAGGATATAGGAAATCTGATATAGCGGTACAAGGCGTTCCTTCTGGTTGCTTTACCTTGGGCTTGGGGTGGGCGGTTATACAGTTCCATTTGAGCATACGAGCATAAGGGGTACTCAGCGTTGTTTCGGTTGTGGTTCTGTCTTTGGTACAGCTGGATTTGAAGCCCCAGGGGGAATTTGAAGTTGTGACAAATAAGCAATATATTTTCCCATTCACTTTTTGACTGTACCAGTTGGTGATATATAAAACCAATTCATGCTTTCTCGAACACTTGACGGGTGAGGTTCATTTAGACAATGGCCCAAGGGATTTGGTTATACGTGGTAGGACAACAAGGACCAGGGGGTAGGTGCATGTTAGTTATGACTGCATGAGTGGCGGCTGGGATATAAAGTGCCTACATATTTTATAGATAGATTACTGGTAAGTCACTTGGTTTTTATAATTGCTTTTTCAGATAACGGGTCTAGGATGAGCTACAGCTGAGTGCGTTCTGATTCAAAGAAACCTTGCATAGCTTGACAATCCCTTCTTCTTTCTAGAGCCTCCATTCATAAACATAGCGGAAGTAGACCTAAGTGCCATAAACAATCTCGTTCAACACAACCACACTCTTCATGTACCACCATATTCAAGCTGCCTCGAACCGAGCCCGGAGGGTGTCTAGTCTCAGCTTCACACTCTCTGCGTCCCTCTTCTTCTGCTTAGATCTTTTGATGCAATCCAATTGAATCGACCATAGTGCACCGTACGGCGAATCCCCTGTTCCCAAGTCGACCCATGTCGACACTGTTGCGGTATGATATGAAATCTTAATGCCATATGCTAAGCGATACTTGTTGCAATGGCCCCCAAACTCCGTCTCACCGGTGGGATATCTAGCGGCGAGGCTTTGAGCACGACAGTAGAGCAGGTTGTTTAGCAAGAATAACGGCTCTTTTCGCGATGATGCAGCAAATCTGGATATCTGTCAAAGTCTTCAATAATACCTCTTATCCAAAATGCTTGTCTGGTATCATACAGGGGATTTCGGTCAATTTCGGTCTGCCACTGGGAGGAGAGGATGAACCTGCCATTGATGATCTTGGGAACGACCCTGTATCGGACGACTGAGTCTGGCGAGTTGGGCTTTTCATTCGGAACTATCGGATATGGCTCGAGGAGACGATCCGGATACATCTTTTGTCACAGGGTTTTGTTCTCAAGCTGGCTGTAAAGGACAGCAAGGTGGACATGTCGTTGACGAAGCTGATAATTCCGATTTCCAAGGAATAGCAACGGGTCCAACCTATGAGGACATATGGGTTCGAAGTGCTTGGTGGGCGTGTCGTCTAAGAACACGTCGTGTAATTGGTTGCATAATGTACATAGCCAAAGCTCGGGGAATTGACGAAGGTACTGGCTGATATACTTCCCAAACTCCTCCTTATTCCTAACCGCCCATTTCTGCGGACGGGAACGACGGAACATGTTGTACAGATTCCGGCAAGTATTTGATAGAATGATACCATCGACAAAAGAGCACTTGTTCATTATTATGAGCTGCAGGCCCTTGGGTAAAGTGAGGAGCAGAGAGGTTGAAGTTTTCCCTGTCTGACGGGATCTTATGCGCAGTGGCAGGACCATGGTCCATTTAGTTGAAATGATACCTTCCATGTTGTACTTTATGGAGAAAAGTTTGAAGTAGGGGAATAGGTAGATGAGTTGAGTGAGAGCTGACAACTTCTTGTGGCAGTTCAGGTGGGAAGAATGGTTGAAAGGGTGAATAGGAGATGGCGAGATGGAGAGAACAGTGGGAAATGCTGCATCTCATATAATGTCACCAAATGCAAATTTTATTACCTCCCAAGCTAAATATTTAACTCTTCAGCTACTTTATTACAGCTTCGTCACTTAAACTCTACTGCTGAAATTTGATCTGCCATTGAGACCACGTTTGCAGTCTGTAGGTTTGGAAGAGCCTACACTACGGTAGGCCCGTATGAAACTCCCACAAATTCAGCATTTTAGACGAAAACTAATGCCAGTTCTTGATGGACATATATCACTTTTGTGCTAATACGTCGAAGGCTGTTCCTCTCTGCTAAACTTGGGGGTATTTTTCATAACTCAATAGTCCATACACATAACATTAATAAGTAGAAAGTGTCAACAGCATCACATCGGGAACACCTGGCATGCTGTATACCATTGGAATTTATGTCTCTCATGATTTTATAGGCTGGTGATTGGCTCTTGTAATGCTCTCGTGCGGTGTCGTTGTTTCTTTACGTTCAGCCTCAGCTCCTGACACAGTGGCCAACCTGGAGGTCAAGCAGTATGCTTACAACAAGTTTATGCAAAATGTTACGAGAACCTTATGAGGATAATGGCTGGGTATGAGGTGTCAAAGGGGCTTCAAACAAACTTTCCGATTGTTCTGTGTCCTGTGACCATTCGATGAACACTCTTATTCACTTCATTTTTAACATTGATGGCAAAAGCTTTTGGTGTTATAACTCTTATTATCTAAAGTAGCCTTTTTCTTATAATATATAATAATGCCAGAGTTAAGATCCTTTTCTCTCAACATATTTACCTCAACTCTAATGAATCCAAGCTATAAATACGCGCTTTGTCTGCCCTTCCTCCTTCTAGACTCAAGTTCTTCATACTTACACCCAAGCCTACTCATCTAAGACTGTTAGAAGACTTAGGCTGAAATCTCTTGCATCTCACAATGGATCGAATCAAGAATTTCATACTGCGGCTTTTGACCCGTGCCCGTCTCGTCTCAGCAAAACACCCTCGAAAGCAACAAAACCCTGACTGCTTGCTTCTCAACCTTCCTCTGGAGATTCTCGAGTTGGTCATCGAGCAACTTCCAATCAGCAGCCAAATGTGTCTCTTACAAACATGCTCCAGTGTTTACAACTCATTCAAGCTTCCAAGGGACCGAATCACGTTCCGCGCAAAACGTGAGCACCCAAAATACCTTGCTCTGGTCGCTCGGGACCATCCTGATATATGGATTTCCATAGAGACGCCTCGTATCCGGTTCGTGAAAAGGGGGGACCTTCCTAAGCTACCGAAAAGCCCTCCATACCTTGGAGCGCCAGGATGGGACAGTAAGGCGTTATGTGGATTCCCGATGGGAGCCCTGATGGTCGAGCATAAACATGTTCAAATGAGCATCAAGTATAGCCAGCTTGAAAAGAAGACTCGTTGGCAGAGAAAATACCTCCAGGTTCTTCTGAAGCCATACAAGACGAAATTTAAGCCCATGTTGGATTGCCCCCCAAGCAAAAGGGATGCGAGCATAGGTTACTTTGAGTCCCACCCCAAGGTCGTCTCTGGAAGATATCTGCTCTACACCGAACGGAGTTTCACCACCAACTTTGCCTCTACACCAGCTCTCCTTCAACTACAAGGGCCGTTTGGGCCCTGCCTGCATCAATACACGGACCTGAGACGGTATGACGAGTATCAGAGGGAAAAGGCACTCGACGATGAAATGCTGGCTCTGATCGGGGAAGCACCGTCCTACCACAACAGCTACTACATGTCTAGCTTGCAGCCTCGATGCAGCAAACCGTTTTTCCTAAGCATCCAGCAAGCGACTGCCGAGAAGAATACCTGGGTAGACGGGTATTGTTGCTGGTGTCGTACCGAGTACTCGATATGTGTGACATATGCATGCATAACCTTGCGTGCATGGAGGGACTTGGGAGGGTGTAACGCGCCTCATAATTATACATGGCAGGAACACTTGAGCCCCTTGGTATTCGGCCCTGGAGCGATTCGTGACCCTCTTAGTATCCGTACTCTATACGGGGAGCCGGCGATAACGAAGAGGTTGTAGGTGAATGGATCCGTTTGTCTTTTGGTTATACTAGGCAGTATAAGTACAGTTGAGAAGTGTGTCTCTTACGCGGCGGTTGTCTTTGCTAGTGCAATCTATCTGCTTGTTTGTGATTGAATAAATGCTTGTCTCAACTTTTGCTGGCACATTGTTAAACCAGAGGTTCACCGACAAAAGCTATATTGAATATGATTTGGCACAACTTAGCCCAGACCCTTTCCTAGTAAGGCTACTAAACAAAGAATTTACAACCAAATGCAAAGTAATCGAACATAAAAGATACAGACACAAAGCTCCATTCTGTATTCTTTTATTGAGGAATGCGGGAGTGTTGTTAGTGAAACACATGTAGCCTGACGGGCCGTTCCCTGGCATTGGAGGTTACCCTAGACCACTGACTGGTTGACAGCGTCTTGAGTACTGTGGTGAGAGCATCAGGACAAGCATGACTTCAAAGCGGCTAGTTCCGAGTATCAAATAGCTGTGACCTGATGTGATAAAGTTGCAGATAGAAACGACAGGGGACTCCTCGTTGCTGGGCATCTCAACAGTATAGACAGGCTAAGTAGACAGCACTAAGACGCAGCCCAGAATGGTCCAATTGGATGACATCACAGGAGACATCCTACCCACTTCAATATAGAACATGGGGGAGCTATGAGCTAGGTATTGCTTTTACAATGGAGCGAATACCAGCAAAAAGAGCTACAGATCAATTAACCAAGACAAAGAAACTGGTCAGATTGTCGAGAATCGAATCGCTTAATCTTTGGACATCAAACCTAAACCAATTTCCGTTTGCAGATCTTTGACCGTTGTCTCGTCATTCTGTACGGGCCACAGGGGATCAACGGTCAAAGTGTCGTCGACCCAGCAACAAATGTAAACAAAGGCCGGGGCCAGTCCCAACCATATCGACCAACCATCCGCTGCCACACAAGCCAGGCGTCTACCGTCTGGGGGATAACCAATACCTTAATATCTGCACGATTCCAGGAAGATCCCTTGATCTTTTCCTCTTTCTCGCTTCCATATCTTCTTTTTCTTTTTTATCCTACCTCTCTATCTCGTGTGTGTGTCACTGCAAATCTCGCGGCACACTCACGAAAAGACCAACTGACCGCTTTCCCGCCGCCCTCAGATGCCCCGGCACAATAAGACCGAGGACCTCGATTTCGAGATTCACGTCGACCCATCGTGCCTGAGCGATCCTATGGACGATAACGATAACAAGGCCCACGAGGAGCCACAGGCAGAAGTCGAAGCCAACCATAACCAAGATAACGAATCCGTCAAGGAACTTGATACCGATATTGATACAACAGACTATAACGACTCAACGGCCGAAGCCAAGGCAGAGCCTGGAGTCGAAGCTACAGAAGAAGACAAATCTACTATAACACCAGAAGAGACCGAGGAAGGGGAGCAGCCCAACCCAGAATCATCTGAGCCAGAGGCTCCATCAGAAGCCCAAGAATCGTCTATTGCAGACCCTGAAGCTGAACCTAAAGAAGAAGCTGAAGCAGAAGGCGACGCACCAGAAGAGTCAATTGAGCAATCAGAGGCAGAGGAAGACGACATAGTCCAGCCTGTATCTGAAGCTGAAGTCGATACCACGTCTACAGAGCCCTCATTGGACGATACGGAAGGTAACAACGAGGAGCAGCCTACCCCTGTCGAAGACGTCACTCCTACTGAGGACACTCCTACCGAAGCTCCAATTGAGGACACCCCTTCGGCAGATATCTCCACCGAGGACATTTCTGTCGAAGATCTTCCCGCTGAGGACCCCAAAGAGGACGAGCCTATCGAAGACAAGGCCAGGTCTGGTGAAGCTGAGGTTGAAGACCCTGCTGCCGATTTCAACCAAGAAAGAGAATTTTCCGAATCCGAGTCAGACAACTCTGGGTCTCGCCGTGAGTCTTCTGTTTCCTCTGAATCGGATTACTCAGACCGTCGACATTCTGGTCGCTCCGAAGCTATTCAGAAGGCAGCTCGTGATATCGTCTCCCAGATTGACAACAACGAGAAACGAGAGTCTTTGAACAGCTACTCCGGAACAGACGACACCGGTTATATCTCTCACTCCGAAACCATCAGTGCCCATCAATCAGACGCCCACATGCCGCGTTCAAGGAGCGGTGTAGACGAGGCGGGTGAGAATAGCTCACACCACGAGCAAGAAGACGACGTTTTTAGTGACCGAAGTCCTCGAAGCTCGATGGGATCTGTCTCCGAGGGCGATCACCGAAAGACTCAGGATGCTATGTCACATATGGGACGGTCGCCTCGTGTCTCAGGTATCTCAGGTATTTCCGGTTTCTCTGAGTATGACAGAGAAGATGAAGACTTTATCCCCACTATTCGAGGCAACCCTCGACCTGTCTTCCGATCACCTTCCTCCGTCAAGGCCATGCAGATGTCGTCGCCTCCAGGCTCAACAATTGGTTCTCCTCGGTCTCCCCGCCGGGCGCCTGTACCAAGTGCGTCCAGGCTTGGCTCTCCCCGCTTCTCTGAGCAATATTCTCCTAAGAGAACGCCACCTCGATTTAAGAGATCTACACCTCCTCTTGTCCTCCTTCACGTCACATTACTTCCTCTGCGTTGGCCTTGGGGTGATGTGCTTGAGAATGCGGACCCTGATGATCTGAGCAAGGAGTGCAAGACCATACGTGATGCTTGGCGACAACTTCAAGACCGCATGGGCGACACAACTGTCGAGCGTGGTATCCTGCTGCCTCATCCCCAGAACGACTACGAGGTTCTTGAGGAGCGGCTGCTGGAGGCACTTGAACTTCCTGTGAGGCGTCGTGCTCGTATCCTTGAGTGTGGACATTACCTCGGCCCCTCCAACGAGATGACTCTTGAGGACTCCGAGTCTGACAGTGAGGAGGATGAGTCTGAGGAAGAAGACTACGACCAGCGCCGATCAAGTCGTCGTTCTCAGCCACAGCCTACACACTGGTGCAAAACATGTAAATCAGACATCACATACGAATCGCTTGGCCGTGGCAAGATCTTCCGTGTCAAGGTATATGCCAGTAACGGTCTCATCCGTGGTGGCGCCTGGGAGGCTTGCTGGAAGGAGATGGAGCGAGTTGATGTCGAGCTCGAGCCTCTTGTCGATGCGGTCTCGCAGCATGAGCTCGTCCAATTGGAAGCTGATCAGGAGAGGGAGCTGGCCATGAGGGAAGCTGAAGAGGAGGAGAGATATGATCGGTTGGAAGAGGAGCGTCGAGAGTTTGAGGAGAGGGAGCGAGGACGTCTGTCCAGAAGAAGGGGAGAGTCTCGTAATCATGTCGGCGATATCACCAATCTTGATGAGGGAGAGTCACACCTGGAGGGGCATAGCACTCGTGATGCGTCTCATCTTGATGCATCTCGCCATGATGATTCTCACTACGACAAGTCACTCGCCGCAGAGTCTGTTCGTGATAAGTCAGTACACGAGCCTTCTCATCACGATGAATCTCTGCACGATACGACCAAAGATCACGACCAAAGTCACGCTGCGGATGAGTCCGTTGCCAACACCACCAAAGATTCTATCAAAGAGTCCGCCAACATTACCGCGGACGAAGAGAGTCGATCCTTCGAGGAACTCGAGAAGGATATCGATGATCATCTCCAGGAAGAGCGTGAAAGGAGTCTGGCTGAGGAAGCAAGAGCTGAGCCTGAAGCTTCCCATGTTGAAGACGACTCAGAGGTCGAAGATCCATCTGTTGCCCCTGAGGACGCCGAGCGCTTGAGGAGAGACGGGGATCGGCTCCGGGAGATCTATGGTGACGTTCCTGATGCTTCCGAAAGGCATCATGAACAATCTTACGCTGAGCGCAGCAACCCCTCTGCTAACAGCCATGGTTCCGACTATACGCATGCTTCTCCTCAACCTCCCTCTGCCGAAGAACGCCTCAAGGCAATGAAGAGCGCAACCTTGCCAGAACTACTCGCCGAGTCGGTTCGTGTAGCGTTGCAAGATAAGAAGAACATCCTGATTGGCTTGCTCAGCGTTCTGATTCTACTGCTCGCTATCCGCGGAGGACCTGCGCCTCAACAGGATCCCAGGACATTCCAGGTTGTCAGTAATGTAGGAGTGCCTACTGTTACTGTTACACAAGGCATGACTACAGAGACACCTGAGGTGGTTGCTGCTTCTATGGGTGCTGTCGATGTGGTGCCGAACAACGCGTACTCAGCTGCTCCTGAGCCTCTCATTGAGGATGATATCGAGGAGGAGCCAGTCGCTGATAGCGACTCCATGACTGGTATCGTTGGGGCTCAGATTCCTGAGCTACGTGGTAATGAGCTGGATATTTCCTGCTCAGAACGTATTGTACGTGTCGTGGAGACAGTGACGGCTGTGGAAACTGCTACTGTCAAGGTGGTTGAGTACGCGACCGAGATCCCTTCCCAGGAGACTCAACCCGCTGAGGCTATCGAGGAGGAACAGGCTGAGGAGAGTGTAGCGCCTGAGGCTGAGGATCTCACTGTGGATTCGGAAGTCCCCATTGAGGAGGCATCCTTGGACGAGACATTGGCTGCCGAGGAAACCGTTCTTCCTTCTGAGGCCACTGCTGCCGAGGAAGAGGAGGAAGCTGCCCAGGCGACTGAATCCCTTGCTGAAGAGACTCCCTATGACCTTGGACAGAGGGTCGATGGTGCGGAACTCAGCATCGACCCCCCACCAGAGTATGCCTCTGAACACGTTGCGGAGAACTCAGAGAAGGCCGATGAGCTGTGAAGAATTTGCAAGCGATGCCATGTTTTCCATGCCTTGATGTAAGTTGTTACGAAGGATATACCTAGGACGCTTTCGTTTATTAATGAAAATGGGAGTGCTCATGTGGTTTTCAGTGCGATGAATAGTTTGAATGATACATGAAGGGTACATAGATAATTAAGAACCTATTACGGGAACTAGTCGATATAATGAGAATAGACACGTTATGCTCATGAACCTTTTGTTGACTGTGACTTATTTGTGAAGTGAGAGATCCTTGCTAATACTATATTATGACATGCTCGCCAAAGGCTTATATATGTACTTGAGACCACGCATGTATGTCCCCGGATATACACTCGATTAAAGCCACGATTCACGCTATCTTCCACCTCTTGGTCTCGCAAGACTGTTCTCTCATAGACGAATGTAAATATCCATGCAGTCGATCCTCCACTCCCTCTTGCCTAGAAGATTTCTGAGCCACTCAATCCCTATACCCGACCACTCAGCCCTCCTCGCGGCAAGATCATCACTAGCAGATTTTATAATCGCTGCAACAGTCGTGTTGGCCATCTCGAGAGCCGTCGAGTTGAAAGTAGCTTCGATAACCTCATCGGAGGGCAACTGGGTCGGTGTCCCAGGCCGAGGGAGGAACCAGTTACTGCCAAAGTCGAAGAAACATCGGTCGGACCAGTTACACGAGGTCAAGAAGAGGATGAGTAGCAGGATAGAGCAGTAGACGCAGGGACGGTTGAGGAAGTAGGTGCAGATGAAGAAGAGAAAGATGAAGGCCGGTGATGCGTTGGTCGGGATGAAGAGGAGAGGAAGCCAGCTATCATTAAGTCAGTTTGGGAGTGTGATACCCAAAATAATAGTGGTATTTACCTGCGAAGACAAAACATGTTGGGCAATGTGTGATTATGCGCCGAAAACGAGCATGTGACGGAAGGGGGAGGCGTCGCCAGGCCAGAGAAGGGGTTATAAGGGGGAAGTTCTATAGTGCGAGAGTTTGGTATTCGATCTTGTTTACTTTGTTCAATCGTTGGATCGTTATTTTGGGAGTGTTGCTTGCGTCTGCGCGCGGGCGCATGGGATGGCGACGTAGGAAGATTCGGGGAGGGCCAGGTTTTGGTGGCGGTTGAAGGTGTTACGTCGTTTTGGATGGTGAGAATGGGGGATACTAGATTGGGTTTAGTGTCTGCTTGTGTGTTGAGGCTCTTGGAGGTTCAGGGTTGGGGACTAGGTTGTTCAGTGATTGATCATGGCGATAATTAACAAAGTATAGTGGTTCGTGATACCATCTTGATTGTGCTAGATCGAGATATGATATATATACGATAGACGTTATTTTTGACTGTTTAACTTTATCGTGTTTTTGGTTTGCGTTGAGATCCTGGGAATGCGCCTTTGTAAACGGTCGACGGAGGTCTAGGTTAAGCTTTAAGAGCCAGACTTTAAATATCCAGCAATATTCGGACAAGTGTTAAGTCATAAACATCAAGAAATAGGTAACTATTCTTGTGGTACTGCCTCTATCGTCCTGACTTTATACACATGATGTTCTGATTCACAAACAACTAATGTTAGCTGATACAATGTGAGTTAATCAATCGACTCCTTTAGCCACTAACTTTATTGAGACCTGCAGCAACATATAAAACCATGTCTATTCATCTTTAGCTCTATATTAGATATATCTGTACATGATCGTGGATCGTGAAATAGGGGCCGGGGCAAAGCAGAGACGTTGGATGGGGTAAAGATTAGTAGTCTCAGAAATTCTTCAAGGGAGTTGGACAACAATCAACAAAAGCAGTTTGCAATTTGGCCTGCAGCTGCATATGCATAAGCCAGAGTCTCAGTTTTCCTTCAGGCTCGAACCCGAATTTCAGGCTGCGTTCCTTGATTGTGAGTCACCAATAAAGGACAATGTGTTGCGATCTGGAACTGTTGCATGTCCAATAGAATCTGAAGAGGCGGTGACTTGACAGCTGGCAGTCTGGGCGCGATGCGACCAATACATAGCCGAAACCGGTTCATTCAACAGTTGTGAGCTTTTGCATCAGCCACTTTTTTGTTTTAATAAGTTGTTCGATGCCATTGATAGACAGATGCAATATGCGCAAGACTCGACGAGAAGAATAAAATGTTTATTGAATTTTTTTTTAATTCTCCAATTATGCTATTGATATCTAATTCAGCGATGTCGGTCAACAACAACCTGCCATTTTGAGGTACTACCAGCAACACACACAAGAGACGATCAACCAGCCCTGATCAACCACGTCACTCCCGTCCAGGTGCTTTCCCTGTAGCTCTGTGCGTTAGACTACCGATACTGTACCTTGCAATCGGGGAATAGAGAGGTGGAAATATCTATTTCATCACTGTACCTTAGGTCTTTACTCCTTCAGCACTGCCCGTAGCGTTGGGCAACGTGGGCGCCTGCAGACACTGGCAATCGGCATTCGGCGCTTTGTTGTTGTTGAGCTTGGGCTGTGCTGCTACTCTACCAACAACGGCCGCATGGGCAGTTTTCCCCCATTGACTTCACATCATCATCTCCAAAAAAGGGCCAGTAGAAAATTAAAAAAAGTCAATGAGCAAGGCTTCTTCCTGAGGCCGCCCTTCCAGGCACTAGCAACAGCGCACAGAAACTTTGCTTGCCTTCAGCTTCTTTACTCCCTTGACACAAACAACTTCCACTAGCTCGCTGAGGTGCTTCGCTAGCTGTACCCTGCTCGTACCTACTGTACCTTACCCGCTGCCAGCCTTTAACTTAACATATTGGAACTTTCACCGTCATCATCGTTCGCGACTTTTGTTTTTTTCCCACGTCAACCACCCACTTTCGCCTCATCATTGAAGTGAACAAAAAATAAAATAGAATCGCATCTGCTTCCCCTCCCCCTTCTATCACATTTTTCACTTTTTCTCCCCTTCCCTTTCTCTCCCTCATCGTCCCTTTTCATCCTTCCCTCTTGGCGTTCTCTCGGAATCTGATCGGCCCGTTTGCTTTGCTTTCGTCCAGTCTCCGCTTCCTTTTCGCCGCCTTTCCTTCGTCTCTGAATCACTTCACGTTTTAATCACCAAAACAACGCGGTAGCTCTTTTCGAGTCCGCAACCGCTTCCTCAGGCTTGTCGCCATGGACAATCTCGACATGCCACCGGCACCTACGCCGCCAGTCAACAATACGAGCATGCCGTCCAATAATTCGGATCGCACTGCCAATCTGCTGAACTTGCTCAAGTTCAGCGGCTCAGGTGGCTCCCAGCTGCAGAGCCAGGCTGCTCAGGCTCGCGCCCATGGCCACAGTCAACAGCAAGCACAGCAGTACTCGGACCATCAGCAGGAGAACCAATCCCCGCAGCAACTGCACCGACAGTTGTCGCCAGACCATCAGCTGCACCAGCTTAACCAGTTCCAGCAGCATGCTCAGCAGGGTCGGGGAATCATTCAAAGCCCTCTGCCCGCTCAGATTCACCAGCCTGCTCCATCTTCTGCTGACCCAACTGGTCTCTTGGCTGCTCTTATGCGTGGCGCCCACGAGGCCGAGGAGCCTAAGCAGCAGCAGGCTCATCCCCAGCAGGCTCATCCCCAGCAGCCTTTCGGCAACGGTTCCCCTCCTGCCGACACGCGGTCCTACCTGCTCAACCTGCTTAATCGTCCCAAGCCTAGCCAAGGCGATCAGCAGCAGTCCATGTTGTCCGAGGCTTCGCGTTCGAACAACCTGACACCTCAGTCTCCCGAGAACGCTCCTGCTGAGCCTGCCCGCTACCAAGGCGCTTACCAGCAGCAGTATGGGCAACACCAGCATCACCATGGCCAGTACAACAACCAGCAGCACCGCCCAGCCGATTCCTACGCCGACGCTCAGGCGCCTTCCAGTCACTCCGAGTCCTATTACCCTGCCTCTCAGGAGCACCAGCCTGATACATCAGCTCTTTTCCAGCAGTTGCTGGGAAACCTTGCTCAGTCTTCTCCTCAGAGTCAAAGTCATAGCTTGACTGCTCAGTCGCCCAGCGGCAGTGGCCTTCCCTTTCAGATCCTGAAGAAAGACTCGCCTGCTGCGTCGCAGCACTCTCATCATTCTCATCACTCCCACCGCCTTGACCATTCGGTCGGCGCTGGCAGTGAGCGAGCGGTTCTACCTACCTCGCCGCATCAGATCCGTCGCAAGGCAGCCCGCACCTCGTCCCTACATTCTCACCCGTCAGTGAAGCAGGGTACGCCCCCGACCGCCGAATTCGAGCACCATAGTTCAACAGCTAGGGAGACCGTCACGGAGGCTATTAACGACATTGCTGAGCAGGCTGACAAGGATGCCCGAGAGGCACTTGAGCGCGCGGAGTACGAACGGGCCCAGGCTGAGATTGCCGAGGACCTGGACGAGATGCTCCACGCAAAGTCCGAGAAGGAATTCGAGGACAGTGCTCAAATTGCCGCCCAGGCTATCCAAGCTGAGCTTGACCGCAGTGAGAACGAAGGTCTTCTCGAGGATGCCCTTCCAGCTGATGTTGCTGAGACTGTTCGCGATATTGTCGACGAGGCTGCTCAAGGTGTCGCTGATAGCTGGGAGAGTGCTGACCAGGACGAGATCGTTGTTATTGAAGAGAAGGAAACTCCTCCTGTCAAGGTTTTTAACTTCCCCATGAAGCCTTGGATCTCAATCACTCTTCAGGAGGAAGGAACCGAACCACGACCCTTGTTCCGAGACGAGACTATCATGGATATTGCTCGGCTCAAGAAGGAATTTGATCAGATTGATCGCAACTTGTACACAGCGACCGAGAACTACATGGCCTATGGAATGTCCAAGCAGGGAGGGCTTCGTGTCATCCGACAGGAGGATGGCAAGGACGCCAAAATTTTCACCGACACCAAGGACCGTATCTTCAATGTCGCCATGTCTGTTACACCTTCTGACCACGAGGGTGCCCATCGCGAGGCTATCATTGGTACTGGCATCAGCGGCACCGTCTACTGGGTTCAGATCCGTGACGGCGACAAGGACCACATCGAGGATGCTCACATGGAGCAGTACGGCTTTGCCCTGCCTCCCATGAGCTCTCAGGAGGGTGATGCCCCTGGTGGAGTACTTAAGACTCGTGCTCGCACTTCTACAATCCATCCTGAGTACTTTGCTGTCGGTCGCGGCAAGTCAATCAACCTCATCTGGCCTTCGTACATTCTCCAGAACAACCTGTTCAAGCCAGGCCACGATCGCGTTGTTGACACCGAAACCCTTGCCAAGCAATGCTCTTTGAAGATCAACACTGGCAAGGCTGGTAAGGATTTCACCTTCAGTCAGGACGACTCCGTCATCGTCTCTCTTGATAAGTCTGGTCGGGTCAAGTTCTGGGATGTTCGAGACCTGACCGCTGTCAAGGAGGGCTCTGACCCGCGTGCTCCCATGCCCGCGCAGACCTCACTCGAGGTCAAGGAGCCTTTGATGACTCTCGCCACCACTCCCGAGGGCGAGAAGGCCTGGCCCACTTCGGTTCTGCTTCTTGACAAGCAGCGACCTTACCAGAAGCGATGTGCTCTTAGATACATGATCGTCGGAATGAAGCAAAACCACACTCTTCAGCTGTGGGATCTTGCCCTCGGCAAGCCTGTTCAGGAGTTCAACCTCCCCCATAGCAAGGAGTCAGACGCTGTCTGCAGCGTCATGTACCACTCAGCCACTGGCATGATTGTCATAGGTCACCCCACACGGAACTCGATCTACTTTGCGCACTTGTCGGCACCTAAGTATAACCTCAAGAGCGTCTCTCAGGCCGAGTACATCCAACGCCTTATTGCTCAGGACTCCTCCATCCCCCAGCCGGATAGTACCGCTGTTATTAGTGGTGTACGAGAGTACTCTTTCGCTAACCGGGGAATTCTGCGAAGTCTTGACATCCTCGGCACCCCTGCTATGGTTCAAGACGCCGACGAACCCACCCTCTTTGAGCTGTATGCTATGCACTCCAAGGGCGTGGCTTGTCTTCTAGTCAAGCAGACCGAGCTCGGATGGTCGAAGGACAACAAGGTTCTCGATGCCGTTGATGCTGTTGCTCAGAATGTCGTCACTGTCTCGAAGCTTAAGGCGCCTCAACCAGCTGAGACACCCTCACCAGCCAACAATGCTGACGGTGTTGTTCGTGTTGTCAACCGCGGTTCCAACAAGGAGAACATTCAGACCACCCCAGGATCTCAGGCCGAGTCTGTTCAACGTGGACCCGAATCTGTCACTCCTGCCAAGATCAAGAGCGAGCCAAAGGAGGCTGAAACGTCTGTACAGTCGGCCAAGGAGTCTCAGTCTGAGAAGCCCGAGCGCAAGTCACGAAAGAAGAAGAACGCTGCCAACCAGGGTGATGCTGCCACTAACGGGGCCACACCTCGTGCTGGCAATAAGGATGCCAAGAGCGCAAACAACACCGCCGCACCAGCTGTCTCTAGCGAGGCTCTGGATGCCGCTATCTCTGGATTGGAGTCCCGTTTGACCTTGAATGTTAGCGAGACCCTGAAGTCTTCGTTCAAGAACCTTCAGGGCAAGATTGATGAGGACGTTCGCGTCCGTGACGAGAATTTCAACCAGCACCAACTCAAGCTCCTTGATATGGTTTCGGAGGTGCTGAACGAAAACACTCAGAAGGTCTTGGAGGCTCTGATTCACCACCAGTTTACTGAGCTCGTCATCCCTGCCATTGGCGACAAGGCAGGTGCTGCAGTTACTGACCTTCTCGAAAACAAGCTGCAGCCGCATCTTGCTTCGTCGGTGCAGAAGGAGATCCAGAGCTCTCTTCCCCATGCGCTCAGCAGGTCCCTGCGATCTAACGATTTTGTCAAGGCCATTTCTGACCGCGTTGGAAATACAGTTGCAACAACCGTGCAGCAGGAAGTCCTCGCCACCTTAACTCAGCGCCTCACTCCTACCTTCACCAACATTGCAACTCAGGCCTCGCAACGTGTCGCTAGCGAGCTTCATCAGCAATACCATGATCAATTTGAGTACATGAAATCTCAGCATGCCGCCGACGCTACCAAGATTGACCAACTGCTGTCTCATGTGGGCCGCCTTTCTGAGATGATTTCAACCATGTCTGCCTCCCAGGTCGCCCTTCAGGCCGAGTTTCTTAAGTTCAAACAGCAACCTGTTCACGAGCTTCCCGGAATTCCCCAGAACACTGGCCATGGGCAGAACGTCCCTCACCACGGCTATGCAAGCTCCAACCAGCACCACCCTCAGAGTCACGCTGCCAGCCACACGGGTAGTTACCACCCAAGCCAGGCTCCTAGCCAAGCCGCAAGCCAGGCTCAGCAATACATGGGTAGCCCCCAGTATATCCGCGGTTCTCAGCAAGTGAACAGTCCTCAAGCCTCGCAGCAGGCTTCTGACTACGTCGCTCCTACTGCAAGCGTCAGCGCCCTTGCCGGTGCTTACGCTAGTCAGCGTTCCCAAACAGAGCCTGAGGCGGACCACGACTTGATGCAACGCATCAGGATTGTCGAGCAGGCCATTCAGGAAGGCCGCTACCAGGATGCTATGATCCAGTGGATCCAGAGTGGACGTGAGGAAGAGATCTTCCGCCGTTGCCTCAGCCGCTTCCCTCCTAGCAAGTTTGAGAACCTTCCTCCTCTTATGTTGCTTGTTGTTATTGCCACAATCTCCAAGGACCTGAAGCCCAACGCTCGTCTCAAGGAGGAAGTTGAATGGATTGAAATGGCTTTGCGTGCCTTTGCCGAGAACCTCCCGGCTTTTGTAAGTCCTAATCTATCATTTCACGATGACCCCAAACTAATAAGAAACAGGAATGGGAACAACAAGGTGCTCGCGATGTGATCAAGAGTACGACTCAGACCATGCAGCTCCTTATTGGACGCATCCAGCCTCTCATCGGTGGCATCCAGGACGGCTTCCCCACTGATCCTTTCCTTGCCAACCTCGAGAGAGCTAAGCTTGAATGGATCATCCGAACATCGGAGCAAGTGCTTGACACCTTCGGCGCCCCGAGACGCTACGAGTAATCGAACGTTGTGTGGAATGCAACATAGATCTATATCTGTGGATGACGTTGGTTGCTTGTTATTATCCAGCGATTAATCTTTCGAATTGTCTAACACAGTGGGCCACGGAAACGTGGTCACTTGTCGTGGGCTAGAAGTTGCAGCTGCAACGGTGTTCATCTCGCTGGGAAGCTATCGGATGGGAGCATTTCGGAAGGATTCACAACGGCGAAGAAAAGGACGTTTATGTGCATTATTAGGAAGTTACTGATGTTTCTGGCCTTGGGTCGATCGATCTGATTTGGTATCATGCTGCGCGCAAACGCATTGGAGGTGCTCGGCTCGTTTTTCACGTTACGCTACGTTACATTACACTTGGGATGCTATGATACCCCGGAGAATGGGGAAGGACGGGATGGAGTGGAATGTTGGCGGAGGGCAAATGAAGGGAGAACAGAGTCTTGTTCTTCCTCTTTGGTCTAGTTTTGATAATTAATGTTTGAGTTGATATGAATGGTGTACGAAAGTGAGCTTTTTGCCTTGAGATTTGCATGCCGATATCTGAATGAACCCGTGATGAGATAGGCTTGAAGTAAAGTTTGGTAAGAATGTCTAAGCCATCATATGCGCGTAGTTGATATTGAACAGTGTCCAATAAAAGCGTCAAGATAGGTAAGTGAGTTTCGGTATGAAGCAACTCAAGGTGCATTGTGTACCTTGACCCCAGCAACATTGGAGAAGAGCGACAAGATACTTCTGAGCCAATCAACCCTGAATACTTGCCTTGAACATAAATACAGAGTCAGCCTTTGTTTAAGTGGATGTATAACTCAATCTTGATGATGGACGGAACGTCGCTACAATGTCTCTGCACATCTGGAACAAGATTTCGAGAAGCCATATCGGCGTCTGTCATTCTTGATTAAGAATGCGTTCGCCTCTCGCGGAGCAAGGAATGAACAGTCCGACGATTGTCTGTTGCTGCACATGCTTCCAACTAACGTGCTTCTCCAAATAGCAGAGTATCTACCCGCTTCCAGCAAAGTGTTCTTTTCGCATACTTGTATAGGGTTGAGAAATGGTCTTGGCTTGCCTACACTCAAACAGCTTCCTTTAGCCGATCGAATCGACTATGCTGGCGTCCTTGCAAAGCATCAAACTGACGTAAGGGCATGTCCATCTTGTGGCCGCCTCCATGCAGTCCGCAAGCACGATTCTCCAACAGTCCAGCCTAGACTCAAGATTACATTTACCGGCCATGACAAAGAAGACTGCAGGTCAATGTACGAACACAAGTTTCCTGGAGACCGACATATTCAACTTGCGCTCAAGTACACTCGGCTTGGTACCGAAAATCCAAAGCATAAGAAAACCCTGGAGGGTATCTTACAGCCATTTATGTACGCAAGCCTCGATGTCTACGCTCGCGTACATCATCTGAGGCGCTGGAAGTGGTGCAAGATCGTCGACGGACACTTCCTGGCCATGACGAAGTGGACGATTGGAAGATTCTACCATGCAGGTCCCAAGAACGAATACGGTCTTGCAGAGCTGCTGCAGCACGGCAAGTTCAGGCCTTGCAGCCCGCACAGCGAGTTTACTTTCACCGGCGCAACGGCATGCCAAAGGAAGTGCGAAGGCGATTTCTGCGCCTGCGAGTTAAACCAGATTATAAGGGCAAGCGAAGCTACGCACGCCAACGTCGGCACGCCCGCGTATGCATGGGATGTGTATTCAGCTGCGGACTACGCGATCTGTCTCACGAGGAACTCAGCCGAGACGTACGTATGGGAGGATCTAGGCGACGAGCTTCCACACCTAGATGAAATCCAAGACATGAAAACGCCTGGGAGATATGGCTACGAGCCTCATGGCGTGAGGGAGCTGTTTGAACGAGATGGGAAGAAGTGGTTGGCGGAGGAGGAGTTTGATGTTCGTGAGCATGATAGGATTTATAGCAGGATAGTCTGGACCCGGAATAGGAATGTTTGGCGTTTGCAGAAGAAGTAATTTTGCTCTTTTATATGTTGAGGTTGGAGGTTCGTTGGAGAGTGGCAGTAATGAGTAGTGGCTGAGGGGAGAATGTGGCCGCTGTTTGGTTTCATATCTTAAGGGTGTTAATAACTTGTCAATGAGATACAGGCTTTTATGGCATGTTGGCCCTAGGACAAAGGGGGGTAATGAGATAAGAGTATGGTTAGGTATGGTGTGTTTAGACTTGAAATGGGTGGAATGCACCTGGTTTGTTATATGACTTTAACACTCCTCTTTACTTGAACCTAATAGATCAACAACAATTGAAAAGTTTAATAACTTCTTCATCATGAATATTCAAAGTGTGAAACTAATCATCCATGTCGTTTTTGTAGAGCGGGTCAACAGACAGCAGTTGAAAACGTTAGTCGTGCCATGTCATGCCACATTCTAGCATCTCAACCGAGGCTGATTGATTTCCATTTGTTCCGTACCGAGGTTTCATTATATTGAAATGTTTACTCCATCTGGTGAAGTGAAGCTCCGGTAAACGGGTACCCGCGCATTCCGGAGTTCGGATACGGGGGTGTTCCATCTCGGGATCATGTTCGAGACCGATGTATCCTTATGCATATGTTATATCTTGACCAACCAGGAATCAATTGAACGTCTCATTATGTGCTATACTTGATTGAGTACTGATACCAAAAACAAGCTTTACCAGCATCATACAGGAGCTCTAATTAAGCTTCATTGATCAACACTCTAGGCATTGGTGCTGTACCTTTCACCAGTTGAAGCGTGACACAACAGTCAATTCCATGCACTAACTCCCCGCCCAGCTAATCAAGGCAGCTTTCAATACTTCAGCCGTAGGTGCAACCATATAGAAAATAAAATGATGTATACTCTTACCCGGTAACACATCACGACGGCAGATTCTTGGAGCAATGTGCCGCTGGACAGCCGGCAGTCACTCGAGGCTCAGAGTTGGCGCATTGGTACTGGAGTCTCAAGGGTGGTATGATATTTTGATTAAGCTTACAGCACTATATTGTAGTGGTAGATTCCATTAGCTTTTGTATCCGTATTGCGCATAGGCGAGGAAGTGGCTGGCTGCATGGCCGATGTGTTATTAACGCTTGAAGACCAAGCCAAGCCAGCCAGTCTATGGCAGGTCTTAGATGGAAATGGAAATTAGAAATTAGAAATTAGAAATTAGATTGAGTACAACTCAAGAGTGAATGTCACACCTGATACCTCTTCAGACCCAATGAACAAATGTAAAGTCCGACGGTATCTGCGGAGCGAGCGGAAGCACTTACACAGGGAATATCCATAGTCCAAAACAGCAGGGGTGTCCGTCATACGTTCATACGTAAACTGCTAGATAGTGGCATGCTGAGCATGGGCTCCAGAAAGACAAGGGAACTAAACCAGACTGAGTTCATACTAGTAGTGGAATAATCATATAAACTCCATACTATCTATACTGTAGCACCAGCCCCTTATTAGGGGAAAGCGCCAGGTGTGAGTTATACATACCTATTCTCCGACGATAATCTTGAGTACCATATCTCGTGCCTGATTCCCTGTCTTGTCTTGTCCCCCCAGTAAGCTTCCTTCTCTGTGCGACTTTAATATGCGGCTCATTCTCTCTATGACTTTATCTTGTCCATCCGTCTCTTTCCCAGTTCTTGATCTCCTCCGTCCCTTCTCTCTCGGTTTACACCATGAACTAGCAGCCTGAATCACCTGCTTTTATAGATACGCTTTGATATCATCTCTATTCTTGTGTGTTTTTTCTTTGACTTTTCTATTGCTCTTGATATATCACTCTGAAGCGAGAGGTATACTTAAACTGTAATTATGGTCATAGCCTCCAAGAATGTGGTTGAGCCAGTGTGTAAGTCCACAACATCCCAACACTATCCTTTACTGACATATCCAAGTCATCATCTTCGCCTTTACTGCAGGATGCCTCATCAACAGACGAAGGCACGGCCAAGTCTCTCATAACCAGGCCCTTGACGATATAGAGTCATGTCAACAAAAGTCCGTCGACTCGCCTCCTCTCAAGCCAACTCTTCTGCAACAGACACAACGCAAAGCTCCCAATATCCTTTTCGTCCTGCTATCTCGTTTCTTCAACACGTTTCCGTTTCTCATCGAGATTTGGTACTGGAATTTGACATACTGGTGCGTTTCTATCATAACTCATGACATAGGTATACGCTTACACCTTAGAGGATATATCAAGGGTTACGAGCTATGTCAGCCAGGATTATCGCAGGCAACGAAGCAATCTTCACCTGCGCCCAAGACCACGCTCTCCAGATCCTCAGTTTCGAATCCCTCTTCGGCCTCGACATTGAGAAGCAGTTTCAGTCATACATAATGCACAAACAATCATGGCTGATGCCCACCCTTGCCAAGATCTACTACTCCCACATCAGCGTCGGAATCCTCTTCCTCATTTACATATACACGTATCTCCCACCCTCGATCTTCCAACGCATTCGTCGTACTATCGCTGTGGATAACGCCATTGCTTTCGTCATCGTCACTCTCTGGCGATGCTCGCCCCCGCGATTACTACCGCAGGAATATGGCTTTGTCGATATCTTACACAGCAAAGCCGGAGGTACCAATGTCTGGAATAACAACCGCTTTCAGCTGACCATCGCGGCGATGCCAAGTCTGCATTTTGGAACATCGCTCTTTTTTGCTGTCTGTATATGCAAATTCTCTCCACATCGATTCATGCGTCTACTCGCCCCTTTGTGGCCGACTGCCATGATTATCACTATTGTTGCGACCGCAAACCACTTCCTCACTGATGCCTTTATCGGCGCTCTAGTTCCACTGCTTGGATGGCGCATTAATAGTGTCGTTCTTATTCTAAAACCGCTTCAGGATTATGTATTTGCGCCGTTGGTTAACAGGCTGGACCTGGTCGACCATGATGTGCGAGTTGTCCCAAAGGCTCTATAATATTGAACAAATCACATATAATATGTAGCAAAAGGACTCAACAGTTGGAGTTGCATAATTCATAATCTTTGCTATTCTAGGGTGTTTTCGTCTGTAGTTACGAATAAATCAGCCTGTCGTGAACATAATAAGAGAGCTCAGTTGCCTTCTTACCAACTCTTGGGCTTTAGCTCGAATTAATGAGAGCTGGGCTACAGGTTCCATTACCAAATAACCATCCGGTGTAAAGGAATAGAGAACACACTGACTAGAGATGATATGAAAACAATAGTGTCTCATGTTGTCTTTCTGGTTATTCTATTCATATCTATCATCTATTTATACTCTATTCATCCTTCTTAGAAACCCTCACAACAACCTTTCCGAAATGCTGTCCACTGGTCAGGAACTCGAGCGCCTTGTTCGCCTCCTCAAACCCAAACACCTTGCTCACAACAGGGTGAATAGAATGCTTCTCGTAAAACGCCACCATCTCTTCAAATCGGTCCTTGGGCCCGTTGAGAATGCCTTTGAGCGTCACGTTTCTTCGCAGCGCGAGCACGTTGACGCCAACCTTACCACCAATGTCCTGCTCCTCCTCTTTGCCGGACAGGTACCCAACGCAGTTGATCAGACCGCCGAAGGCAACCGAGTCGAAGGACTTGCGCAGCGTGCGCGCACCGCCCGTCTCGAAGATGATGTCGGCGCCGCGGTGCTGCGTGGCCTCCATCACGGGCTCTTGCCACTCCCAGTGCGTGCGGTAGTTGATGCCCGTGTCGGCGCCGAGATCCTTCTTGGCGCGCTCGAGCTTTTCGTCAGACGACGAAGTGATGATTACGTCGAGGCCGGCTGCCTTTGCGATCTGGAGTCCGGCGATAGCGACACCGCCGGTGCCCTGGAGGAGAACCGTCTCCTTCTTCTTGCTGCCGTCCGCAGGCTGGCCGAGGGGTCGCATGCCGTTGATGCACATCCAGGCTGTGACGGCAGCGATGGGGAGACACGCAGCTTCCTCATCGGAGAGGTAATCCGGCACGGGGACGAGACTGTCGGCGGAGAAGCAGCGGTACTCTGTCAAAACACCGGGGAGAGGCAGGCCGAGACCGGAGGCCATGTCTGCTTCTTTGACTTGGCCGGTGAGATGAGTCTGGTTGAAGATGGACATGACGCGGGTGCCAGTCTTGATCTTGGGTGAAGAGCTCTGAATGACTGTACCGCACATGTCGGAGCAGGGGACTAGAGCCTGTGTGTCTTGAATCGAGGCATGGTGATTATAATCACCCGCAATGACTGAAATCGTCAGTTCAAGCCTTTCAACAAAGCAGTATAAACTTACCTTCTGTATCACGGTAATTCAAGCCAACGGCATTGACCTTGACAAGGACCTCGCCCTCTTGAGGCTGCGGCACCTTGCCTTCTCCAAACTGAAGCTTATCGAGGCCATCCTGGCCCGTAGTCCACTGCTTATTCGTCTCTGGGAGCGCCATATTGCTAGGTTCCGATTTTCCGAAAGAGAGGTATGAAGAGATAAAGCTTGTCATAGTGAAAGAAGAAAGAAAGATCGAGATGGAATATATAACAAAAGACGACGATTAACGTTAACGTCAATTATCAGTCAATGCTCTTACAAGTGGAGATGACGTCGCTTTTGGTGGATGAGGCGACAATGCGGTTGTCCTATCAGAGGGCTGGGCTAGATCGTTTCAGGTACTAAATGCCGGAGCTGTTTGACGTGTCTTAATAATCAAGACTTTATTTATCCTCGGCCATTTACATCATATAGATGAAGTTTTCCAGATCTGTTTGATAGTCAAGTATAAGCAGATGGTTAATCAAGCATTCCTTTGCGGATATATACCGAAACTGAGAGAAGAGAACAACCTCATTCACACATCAGTCATCACGTCATACATCGACATGACACAGAACTCTAACACTCAACCACGTATATTCGACAAAGCCAACGCGCTACACATCATACAAGTGTTTCTTAGCATGCAAGCAAAGACTATCTTATATCAAATGCACTCGGTCTCTCATTCGTGTTTGTATCTCCACAGCTCATCCCTCAGTGCGAAACAACCAATCCATTTCCTCAACAAAGGATAGCCGCCACAAACACCTCTCTGGCTCCCCTCGTATCATCACGACCAAGCATATACATAATTAATTGACCAAGGCCAGAGAGTAATCCCTCCGCCAATACATAAAAACAGAAACTGTAACTGTAACAGAACCATAAATAAATAAAAACAAATCAATAATGCAGAGAACCCAAATATTGTAACTTTTTTCTTTTCCATTCCAGTGGGGCCTCACTCCAGCACAATCCTCAGTTGTCAGTTCGGCCCCTTCAATGCCCCCTGGTCCAGATAGCCGGACTCGGGCGCCTCCATGTTCGTCTTCATCGTCGCGGTCATGCCAGGAACAGTGCCTAGACAGAAATTATTTGGTGGGTATAGTAGTAGGTTGTAGTCGCCGAGGCAACTCCTCCCATCGCTGACGCTGTACACAGCCTGATGAGGAGAAGCCAGTATAGCTGTCTAGACGTCACGTCGTAAAAGCGTCATAATCGTCAAGTAGTGGTCGTAGGTCTTGTCGGGGTACATGCGAGGGTATTCCAGGTTTTGCGTGTTGCCTTGCCAAGCGGTTCGAGACCATCCATGTTTGGTTGCCCAGGTGTGTTGAAAACATTGTGTATCCAGATATCCTATCCCATACTCTCTCATCGGTAGCTGTCATCAAGTCGGCCACATACTCAAATGGGCCACTGTCGTCCCCCACAATCTTCAAAAATTCATAAAACCGTTCCCACGTAAACTATATGTAATGGGGTTCAACAAGACCAGGCTATAAGCTGGCCAACACTTCCCCAGGTATGTAGGTATTACAAGTTGTAAAAGCAAATGCGATGTAAAATATCGATGCGTCGGTTTCATTGTCGTTAATCCGTAATGATACGCGCAGTTATGTCCGGCGCCTATAAGGTACGTCGTCGGAAGCTTGCCCTGTCAAGGCTGGCGATCCATCTTCCTTAGTGATATCGCGAAGCGTTGGTAGAGCTTGAGCCAACACGCGCACCGTTGTCTGACGAATCTATCACCAAATTAGTCCATGTTCAATGGCTGCAAGTGTCTGACGACATACCACTGCCGCGTGTAGCGTGGCCGTTAGCACGACGCCCAGAGAATCCTGCATTGGCCTCCCACTCGGGTCCACGAGGCTGTCGCTCGGGAGCTCCCTTAGAGCTGTTACCAGGACGCTGGCTGCCAATAGCGCCAGGAGTGCTTCGAGCTTGGTTCTGCATGGAGCCAGAATCGTAACCTAGGTTGAGGTTGCTAAGGCTGCCAAGAAGAGCTGAGTCGTTCTTGGGGTTGGGGGTGCCAGAGTTGCCGGGGTGGCCAGATGGAGACATGGCGCCACCCATGTAGTCGCCGAAGCGAGCTGTTGAACCTGGACCCATGTTGTTCATACCGGAGGCTCCGAGGTAACTGGAAGAGGCCTGAGAGGGGCTGGGAGTGAAAGATCGCAGGTCGGCGAAGCTCTTGGCAGCTCGCAGGTTGTTGGGAATGCTGTTTCCATCAGGGCTTCCGGGAAGCTCCAGAGTTGGTCCTTGTCGGCCCATCACGTGTGCGTAATTGCTGCTAGCGGCTCGTGTCTCGCGGTCCGCAGCGAAGTCGAATGTAGCAGCGCGGCTGAGACCACGCTTGTGCATGTCGAGGCTGGTAGCCGGTTGGCTATGGATGTTGGCGGTAGGTGAAGGCTGCTGTCGCTTCAGGACAGTAAGCTGGCGAGATTCGGCCTCGCCAATGGACTGGTGCTCAAGACCCATGTTGTGCGCGAGAATGTGGATAGATCGTCGGTGCTCAGGGGCGATTCCAGGAGGGAAGACCAGGATCTCGCGAGAATCATCACGGCGGAACATAACCAGCTCGGTGTAGAATTCAAGGGTCTGAGGGTCGTTCAAATCAACATCACCAGGGATGGCAATGGAGGGAGACTGGACTCGAGAGGCTTCGAGCATGCCAAGGTGGGAAGGACCCCTGGCTTGAGACTGTGAAAGACTGCCAAGCGACTGGATAGAGCTTTGCTGGTGGAGAATGGGGGCCCGGTGCTGCTCCTCAAGCTGGCCACGGCGCTCTCGCTTCTCACGCTCGATTCTCTCTCGCTCAGCCTCGGGAAGCATCTTCTTGTATTCAACGCGAAGCTTGCGGCCATGGACATCCATGCCGTTCATTGCCTCAATAACCAGGCGTGTGTCATCAGCAGACTGAAAGTTGGCAAAGGCCAAGCCTCTGAAGACACCGTTATCGAAATGGTAGTTAAAGGCGTATGGCTGAGGAAGGTGCATTTCGAGCATGATTGAAGCCAAAGTCTCTTTACGGACTGCAAATGGGATGTTCTTGATCACGATGGCAGTGGGAATAAGCTGATCGGCGTCGGAAGTGTTTGATCGAAGATCCGTAGGAGAGCCATGCGATCCGGGGTGCTCGACACGTAGGCCGCCATTCGACATAGGGTTGTTGTTCATTCCACCTTGATAAGGCTGAAGACCTCCGTGGCTACCGTGAATGCCAAGTCCACTCTGGTCGGTCCATGTCTGTTTTTGGTCAGCCAGATCTCGTTGATTTACCATGATATCATTACGTACCTGAGGGAGAGCAGCTCGGCGGTTCACGTTCCGTTGTCGTCCAGGGCCGTTCATAGCACCATTAACAGTAGCCACGCCACCTGTGTTGTAGTTCCAAGCCTGGCCGTTGTCCAACATATAACCCTGCATACCACCAGCCATGTTTTCCATACCACGATGATTATAACCGCTTCCGATCCTGTCGGCAGGGTAGAGTGCAGATGAGCCTAGAGGTGCGTCAAAGGGGCGCTGGGACTGTCGAGGTAGCGATAGGCCAGCTGCGAAGCCAGCAGTAGCATAGTTCTGTCTCGAATTAGGGGAGCGATTGGTCGATGTACCATAATCGAGGTAGCCCATATCATGTTGTTGTTGCGACATTGTGATGACTGGATCCAGTTTGACAGGTAGCTGCTGATTTCACCCAGCAGTCGAACTGTTTTGGTTTTGGCCGAGTTTTTATAAAGCTGCCAAACAGAGTTTGCAGCGAAAAGTATGCGGGTCGCAGAGGGTATCGGAGATGGATAACAAATGTTAATATTGCGGCATCAAATCGTTGGCTCGTGGGTCCGAAATCGTCTCGGTCGTGAAGCGGTGTAGCTAAGTGAATGATGGGACACGGAGCGCGGAGAGGTTTTGCCTGTCTAATATGGATATTTTGATCCAAGAAGTTCGGGGCGAAGCAAGATGCAACAATATTGATTACCGTGTTAAATGGGCCAGAAAGGTTGTATTGCCCGTGCTGGAGGAATCCTGAGGCAATGCTGAGCTCTCGGATTTCACGTGGAGCGCAACCGGAACCGAAAATGTTGTCAAATCCTAAGTGTCGATCTGGACAAGATACAGCCAACAAAACGAAGGAGGCCTAGATGGAACAAAGATCGTAAAGGGGATTTGACGAAAGTGGCGGAGCAACGTCAGAGCGTCACTTTCTGATCGCAGTAGGATAGATTCAAGAACCAAGATTATGGACCGAGAAACCCTGGATCTAGCGATGTCTCAAAAGTAGCTGATACGAAGACTACTGATGAAATGATGACAATCTCACAAAAAGGGAGGATTGGGTTTCGCGCGACGACCTCGTCTCTCGCAGGGTGCCAAAGTCGTTAATTTTTTTCGTCGACGTAAGGGCTGAAGCTTTCGGCGAACCAGATGCGATCAACGGAGGAGTATGTAATCAAGGGAGACGAGACGGGAGGGGAGATGAAGTTGAGGGGAAATCGGGGGAAGGAGGAGAGGGGAAGAAAAAAGGAAGAGGAGGATGAGGTTTAAGATAGAGGCAGTGGAGGTTTTGATAAAGGGGGAAGGAGGGAGGAGAAAAGAAGATGGAACAAGACCTAGCAAATGTCCGTGATGATCTGGAACGGGAAAACGGCGGACGGGAGACGGGAGACGGGGGTTTGGGAAAGGATGTGGACACTTTGAATAGGATGTGGTTGGGGAGGTGACAGCGGTTTCTCTCCCGCTGCGTTGCCAATTACGTTGCGTAGGCGTAGGCGTAGCCCTTTGATCTTTGACTCTCTGCTCTCTGCTCTTCACTTTTTTTTAGAGTGGAGGCCCTTATTTTTTTTACCCTCCCTCCCAGGCCGGGAACTATTGGAGATTGATGGGACAGCACGCGCACTGTGATGAGCCACCCTCGCCTGCAAGTGCAAGACGCAAGATACCCAAGCCCGGCGCAAATTGGTGGGGTTTTCAGCGCTGTTCAATTATCTTCCAGCTGCCAGACAACCCACTGTGGATCGTCATCCCCTGAGATGCCCTTGAAGCCCCGGGGGCAATGGAGATTTGATGTGATCTTGGATGAACTCCAAGAATGTAACATTGCAAGGCGTATATATAGATAATGCTCATGAGCAAGTAGTTCAACAATGAACCGTTAGAGCAAGCGTTTGTAAATATGCAGTACCGTGCTTAGCATTAGGTTCTGTGCTAGATGCACTTCTAAATTCTTAGCTCATTGTGGGGGCTTGTGAAAAAAATAACAAGAAAAAAGTGACGAACGAAGGCTAGCAAGCTTCTTGATTCCTGTCATAACTCCCCAAGCCACATCTTTACTTGGCATTGCCAGCCTTTCTCAAAGACTGGTAATTGTGGTGGCGATGCTGAGGCCTCGTCCGAAGGGCTGCCAAATGATATCTCGTGATGGCTATCGACAAAGATACTAAAGCAAATCAAGTGCTTCATTCTTCATGTTCAACTGTAGCAGATGCTACAACAGTGCGAGCAATGTCATCCAGGTGCCCAATACCTCTAGCTGTGTGGATCGCATATCATTGGACACACCAATTGTAGAGAGCTTTCCCTGTGTTCATCTTCAAAGAGAGCAATCATGTTTATGTCTAAGAGAGTGTTCCAGTGAATTTATGTTGTGCATACTGCTATGCATTTAGATCTGGTATTACATGCATTCGAAGTAACGCATACCAATTCTTAAGGGGCGGGCTACCAACCTGCATGTTACAGTTCAAGCCTAATTGTCACACTTTTCTTGAAGTTGGGTTGCAAATGACTCTCACTCCATGCCTGACTCGATATGATGCATGAAACCTGCAATTGACTCGGTGAGCACAGGCAAGTTACCGCTTCTTCATCCGGTATTGTACAAAACTTGAGTATACATACGACTTTTGTGTATAAACAAGGTACAGTAGTCTTGGAGCACAACCTTAAACCCTTTCAGCTTACATGGACTATTGGGTTACACTGTTCCAATACTGTCACTATCACTACCTTTTCGTCTCAACTCATTTAACCATGGGGGTATAGGGGATGAACGGTGTGAGAACAGGAGTCGAGACGAGATTATCGACGACTGAAGCATCCAGAAGTCCCAGTTCCAGTTCTATTTGCGGTTCAGTCCGTCCGGCCGATTGTCATTACCGACGGAAAAATTGACGGTATCGTAGTTTCCAACTCGCGTCTCATCTTGCATGTGAACTCCATCTCGCTTTCATCCAGTCCATGTACTGTATCCGTATCGTATTGTATCGTATCGTATCGCATCTTTAGCTCTAGCAGACCCCTTTCATAACATGGCCGGCTTCTGCTCCCCGGAAGATGCTAGTACAGATAGTTACGACGGTACGGATCTGATAGCATGGCCTAGCTCTTAAGGAAAATGATTTGCTTTGTTATGTTCGCGCTCGGACAAACCACTTGTTGAAGTGGCATGCTTATACCATATTACCTCGCGCATCCAATTTACAGTACTGTGATATCAGTGCTGAATGATACTGTAATACGACGCTGAAGATCGAAATGCATCTCCCTTTTCGGCCATGCAACGGTTTTCCAGGGGTTGCCAAGGAGAAATTTAAGCTGCCTCAATTAGAATACACATTAATGCGAAATTCGATCGCTCTATTCCTTATCGTCACCGCCACGTGCATAGATCCAGCTGCGGCTCTTTTTGACCAGGCGTTCTCTGGGCGGAATTTTAGCATTAGCATGGGAGCTTTCGCTTGACATTGGCATGGCATGGCATGGCATGGCACTCTGACCATCAAACGTCCCCGACTTTGATGTTGTATCCGGGCGGATGCATAAGCCAGCACCTGATGTACCTTTGCTGCAGAGTAGATCAAAGCAAAGCAAAGCAAACTGACTTTTTGCCTTCTCTCCGCTGCAACAACAAGATTTCGTCTACTGCGAACTTGCGGTACATGTCAGCGGCCCGTCTGACGGGAAGCCAATCATGTGGTGGAGCACAGCGTACAGTGTGAGCGAGACGCTCTATTAGCGATGAATAAACTTTAGGGAAACATAAAAAGAAAATATGATATTCGTGCCTAAGCACATCGCCTAGGAGACGCCATTCTCTCTGACTTGTTTCCTTTTTATTCACGTCATTGCCACCATACATAAAACTGCAGGCTTCTTTGCAAAAGATTCCGGAACCCCTTTTTCTCACTCTACAGAATTACCCTGCCCCTCTTTGTTCGCCAGGCCATGACGAAGCAAGGGTCATCATAACCCGCCCACCTGGGCCGATGTCAGGGGGGCCAACATGATCTCAGGGGACTCCCCCAGTCCTTTGGGTCGCCGTTCGCATCCCATGTCCAGGGCGTCCTTGGGCGTCTAGAAGCCAGGTCGTCTGTAAGCCCCGGTATCAGAGGCGAGGAGACCCGGGTCCCTGGAAATTGACCATTAATTACCTGGAGGGGCTGAGGCTGAGGGGTTGTTGTTCGCAATCCTCCGTACGTACACTTCAATTTTGATCGCTGCCTCTGTTGATGATGATGTATGTATCAGTCTGAGGTGGATCTCACTCTAATGAAGCTTGTCTGTTATGTCGCAGAATCACCTTGTCCAAAACTCTTGACTGGTGGATGAAGCATGTCACTTTCATTATGCCCCTCATCTCCTTTCGCTTTCTCTTCTTCTCTTGCTCAATCTAGAGACTTCGCCTTGTCTAGCTTGTCCACCTGATGCTCACCTTTCCATCTGTCAAATTCGAGAAGCTTGCTAGCGCATCCTATTTCGCCTCGCCGCTGTCTTCTACAAATAGAACAAGAGGCGAAAGTCAAAGGGTCCTTCTTGTAAGCTCTGAATCCCTGAGAGGCCCAAGCCAAAAGAGTATCCCAGCTTAGCCTCATCTCTCCGTCGCTCGGTTGCCAGACCCCGGAGACGGCGGCTCATGTCCAGATCACGCGGCCAGTCGCCGAACACCCCTGGACTTTTAAGATGAAAGAACTCGTGAAATGCTCTAGAAGCTCCGGCAGACGGATCTCCTCCCCGGTCTTGCAGTCCGTGGACCAGTATTTTTGTTCATTGATCTGCGGACAGGCACATTCAAGGATTTCTATGACATCGCGGATGCACAATTTCTTCTGTTGTTTGCTATGTCTAACATTGAGAATTGGTGTCCATCCTTTTATTTATTTTTTTCTCGCCCACCATTAATAGGAGCACGTGTCTTATTGAGCCTGACGCAGAAGCGTAAACAAGGTCATGAGATGCCTTTGGTTACACCCACAAGTTGCAAGTTGGCCCAGCTACAATATTTTGATGTCTCAAATATCAGAAACCTACAGCAGGTACCATACTGATGTCTTGTCGTTTCGGCGTTCAGACCTGGTGGGGGATCGACGTCAGCCGCAGCGACGCCCCATTTTCCCTTGATGAGCCTCACGGCTTGCTTCCATCATGTTGCCACCAAGACACAACCTCAGATCAGTAGAGAATATGTAAGCTCAGAGGTTGACTTGGTGGAAAGAATGTCAGGCACCAACACGAGATGGGACCTAGCGCAAGATCTACCGTGGAAATCATGACCAAAGTGCCAGCCCATCGGCATCCAATATGCAGGCCTCCGCCTTCGCCTCTTGCCCGCAGCTGCAGGTTGCAGCGCGTCTCGGTTGTCTGCAAAACGACTCGCCTCTGCGGAGCTGTTCCCGAACTTCGTCAAAGCCAACGTTGTCTGCTTCGGAGCCAGCTGACGCCGATCCAACCACGAGGCCAGAAGCCATCATCTCAGAAAGTGGAAGCCTATCTGCCTGCTTCTGGATCATATGTTGCGTGACGAGACAAAACAAAGTGTCAGCGGTTCACTTTCCTTCAGGGATGAGAGCGCCTCAATGACGACTTGAGCTCCTTGAAGTAAACACTGTGCACTGCTTTCTCTCCCTAATGGTCTCTTGCTTTCTCGTATAGCGCTGGAGGGTTGGTGAGGGTCAGTTGTTGAGACAAGGTTGTTAACCAACCAAAGCAAATACACACAATGGTCAACAGATTGCTGACTCATGTTTGATAAAGAATTATCGTCATTCCTCCTATTGAGAAATAGTGAAGCTGAATTATCATTAAATCTACCATTTAAACCATGCTGGAAACAGCTTGCGCCAAGATTCCAAGCTGAGGTTTAGGGTAAGAGCAGGAAGAACCGAGCCGTAACTTAGGACTTTATTCTGGATAACAAGTATTCCATGGAATACATATCCTTTCGATTTACAAGTCTTCAAATGTGCTCTAAGTTGATCGGCTGGATTAATTCTGTTCATTGTATCTATATGTGTGTTTTGAGGCGTAGTCTGAGGGCGACTTGTAGGTTCAATTCTTCAGATATCCGAAAGTTATGTTTGACTTATAGTGGGTGAGACATTTTGGTCTTTGTAACATATTATAACAAGCCATCAGCTTTAGTTCTACATGCTGATTGTCATGATCTATACAACACTGACTTTGGCATTGAAAGGAAAAGCGCGAACGTCTTTGAAGCAATGTTTACGAGACAACTATTGGTTGAAGCACTGATCCTTGAGCCGCAAATAAACTCATTCGGTCTCCACTGTTGATATATCCCATCTTACTCCAACTTGCAACGTATAAATGACCGAATACAGAAAGCCTCTTGACTCCTCAAAGACTGTCTATAATATCCTTAAATTCGGAATCTTTTTACTTGTATACTAGAGAGTCAGTTTCCCTATCAGAGATCGTGTTCAGTCCGGCTAATCGAGAAGTGCTGATCTGGACACCATGGGAGCTATGTGATACTCGAGCTGCTAAAGGCTCTTCGGGAAATATCTCAACCACCTTCCATTATAGGCTTCGACGATAAGAAAAGCCGTGTTGATGATTTCGTGCAAGCTTGTTGTTCGCATTTTGCTCAGTCGTGAAATGTATTTACCCTATAGGTTTACGATCAGCGCCATTCGGGTTATAAACCGTGGCCGAAGAACATGTGTACATAATCTCCAGCAGAAACGTATACATGGAAGCTTGCTGTGATATGGTTCCGCACAAATGTCTCGACAACAAGTCAACTCAATATATACCAAGTTCTCCTATAATAGTAACAGAGATACATAAAATCTAGAATAATTGGAAGACTTGAGAAAATCTTTGAGATCAGACATGAGAGATATGTACATAATTATTGCTGTTTATTTAAGCAAGATGGCAATAGGTCTTGGTGGACTGTTCCAAAGCGACAAATGAGTGACAGCAGGCGAATGCAATTTTGAAAAGACAGAGCACATGGCGTCTTGTAGGCGTTGGCGGGTTGAGGGTGAAATAGAGAGCTTGTTGTATTGATTATAGATCTCGCCTTGTAGCTGCAAAGCGGATCTTTCATGATTGCCGTCAATTTAGGTTCTATTTCCATAATTGATTACCTTGGGATAGAAACTATCAAAAGAAAGAAAATCCCCTCAGCCGAGTTCTTTTTCCACATATCACATCCCAGTCAGCGTGTACATAGCCAAAGGATCCGCAAATGTGATCACATTCATGTATGTGACGATACAGGTAATTGATCAGTCACACTATTCATGCATAACTTATAAATAATTATAGAAAGATTTTGAAGATTCGATACTAGTATACGCTTATACGAGTATTAATGCAAAAATTTGTTGTTCATGGCATGGTGTTGATTGATAGCATCCAGCATGTTGAATGATTGGGCACAGGCAAATACTCGGCTAACAGCAGCCATGGCAGCCACACTTTAGCCACAGCGGGACAAGATCATCTCCAAGCCGAGCCTTGGTTTCAACTGTTCAATACGCAACGACATCTCATCAAGCATCTTACTCGATGCTCTTACTTGCCAGAAAACAGCAAGTTGTCGCCTCTGTACCGGCTACCATACCAGTACATGATCTATGATCATCATGGCAATCAACAAGCTCAGGGTGAGACGCGGCTGTGGTTATGCGGCAGCCCGTTGCAGGCATAACAGCAAACCAAAATGAGATGAGCTCAAAGTAAGTATCAACACAGCTACTCCGCAACCTCCTTTGGAAACCTGGAAGAAGTCTTCCTCGATCGCCCTCCCTCTGATCTGTCTACTTTATCCTTTCTAGAGGCTTTGACGCACTCAAAACCATGTTTTGGTGGCCGTCATATATCAAGCCTCGTCTCCCTCACAGCCTTTGATGGCCCAGCTTCTCGCCCGGGTTTACCTCGGGTCCCACATCCAATACCAAGCGACTCTAGCAATGAGCAGTCGAGCTTGAAGTGCCAGAAAGCTACCTGAGGCATGTACCTCAGTACCTCTGTACCAATTCCTCCCGCACCTCAGGCAAGATCGCCCTCGTCAGAGCCTACCTGAACAACAACATCAGCACCGCACCCGCTAAATTTCTGCCACTACGGTCCCTCGATCCCGCGTTTTTCACCATCAACACCATCTATCAACAATTCATCCGATCAGCTACCGCGTTCGAACCCGCATTGCCCCATCGCCAATTTTTTTGATACTTTTATCTTCCCACTTTTCCCCCGCGACTACATCGACAATGCCTGGTGGAAAGGGAAAATCCTCCGGCGGAAAGAGCTCTGGCGGCAAGACGAGCGCTACTGAGGGCAACAAGAAGCAGCAGAGTCACTCTGCGCGCGCCGGTCTTCAGGTGAGTTTTAACTCGAGAAACAGCAGAGGAGCATGAGCTTTCTTTATCGACCGATTTGCACGCATTCCATGTCCCGCATCCCACATATCTCAAGTTCCACGATCCGCTCCCGACGCGTCGAATATCTCCGCAAGACGAGAAAACCTTTTCACATTAACAGCGCATCCTCAAAATGGATGTGATTGCGCGTTTTGGCTCATGCGACAAGTTTGCAACAGCTCACCGATATATTGGACGGCTATCGAAGGTTCTTGCGTGCATGGTGGATAAATGCGGGACACGATAAAATGCGCAACGAAAGATAGCTCTGGAACCTCTGCTCATCAAAGAACGTTTTCTTTTTTGAAGCTCTTACTAACATGGCATTTTCAGTTCCCTTGCGGCCGTGTCAAGCGTTTCCTCAAACAGAACACCCAACAGAAGATGCGCGTGGGAGCCAAGGCTGCTGTCTACGTTACCGCTGTTCTCGAGTACCTGACTGCTGAAGTCTTGGAGTTGGCAGGCGTAAGTCTATTTACGATGAGTCATTCCTGCTGCCTGATGTTGACTGACACCTTCACAACAGAACGCTGCAAAGGACCTCAAGGTCAAGCGTATTACACCCCGCCACCTCCAGCTTGCCATCCGTGGCGATGAAGAGCTCGACACTCTCATCCGTGCGACAATTGCCTATGGTGGTGTGTTGCCACACATTAACCGTGCTCTGCTGCTCAAGGTTGAACAGAAGAAGAAGGCCAAGGCTCTTGAGGGTTAAGTACTGGTCTCATTAGGGTTTTGGTTTTGAGTTTTGCTTCCTTGGGTCTTATGGTAAACTGGTATATTGGACGGTAATGCAGAAATGCTTGAATTCGAATTCGAAGGGGCGTCGCAAGATGAACGGACGTCCGCACGACCACAGCTTTGACTAGCTGAAGAGGCACACGACGAGCTCTCGCGCCGGCTCGAGAAAGTCGGCGCCCACGACGAGAGGGTTCGCATTATGACGATACGCATGTGTTATTTTAGCTGCGCGAGCGGTGTACAACAGCTGTGTTTTCACCTGGTGTCTGGTTTGAGATGCGACACGGAACCGCTGTGCTGATGGACTGGATTAGGTAGACACGGAAATACGAGTTCCTGGTTGAGCCACCAAATGGTTAAAAAGCCAAGTCTAGTGTGTATGATGGGTGTGTATGCAGGTAGTTTTCATTAATGAAGCTATTATCTCCCCTCAGATGGTATATACCCAGCTATGATATTGCTCGCCAAATCTCAAATCGTTCATTACATTTCCTTGATCCGATGCTCACCTTGTCCCCTCCTGCCCGTTCTTAGCAATGTCGCTTCACCATCATGACTGCCAGCAGTCACTGCTCTGAAGATGCACCAGCTCTCATTTTTAGTCGCTATCGTCAAATTGACGATGTGATGTAATCTCCTCATTTCTTAATCTTCAGAAAGATGTGACGTGGCATCAAACCACTCATCCTTGTCTTCGTGGTCGTCGTCTTGAACCATTTCTTCGAAATTCTGTGATGTAGTATCTTCGTTCTCATCATCGGAACTGGACCGTGGTGCTGCGAACCACTCGTCCTGCTCTTTGGCCTCATACGCTGCGAGTATTTCATCTTGATCGTCGATATCCTCTGGGCTGGTCATTTCTTGGTCGAACTCTGGCAGGAGACCACACAGAGGCAGCTTTCCTTGATCTTCTTCGTCTTCGTCATATGTCGGGGCGAAAATTTCCACGTGGCCGGCGACCATGTTAGGGTTCTTCTGGAACACTTGGTATCGCTCTGTGTGACACTGACTAGGATAATCGCAGTCAGATTCACAGGAGTGGGTGCAGTTGAGCATTCGCTGGAAGCGGTCCTGAGTGATCTCTGTTCGTCTGTTCGTCTCAATCTCAAACTTCTTTGCTCGGCGGACTGCGCCGCTGGACCCAGCGAGATCCCGCATCGTGCGACGCTTCCAGGCTTCAGGATCTGCCATATAGATCGAGCGGAAGCGGCGCCAGTCGTTCTGAACGCTCCAGAAGTCATAGTCGTGGTTTTCAGCGACTGGAATGCGACGGAGTCTATCAAGCCTGCGGCGCCGTATGGAAGCTTTTGTGATAGAAGCACCAATAGACTTGACGTTGCGTAACAGCCTTGTCGAATCGCAGTGAAGACAACGGCGTGTGACGGCGAGCTTGTATGAGATTTTGCATCTCTCGCACGTCCACATCCAGGAGGCGGGCTTGCCAGGAGGAGGGGTTGTCGGGGGTATGCACTTGCGTGTTAACATGCTGGGCGGTGGATTCGTGAGGATAGTAGTGGTGGCTAACATGATAGTGAGAAAGTTAAAGCATGAAGATAAACTGGTTTCGAGGACATATATGTATATGGGGTTATGGTGAACGAGGGCGTTTGGTCTTTTGAGTGTTTGGAATGGGAGTTTATGAATGCGTTTACTATTCTTTCCATTTTGGTGGGAGATGCGAGGTCAAACACACAATGGCGAACAAACGCAAGTCTTTATTGTTAATAGCACAATGGCGTTTCTACAAATGGGGGCAGAGTCCTTGCAAACGAGGTTAAAGTTGGGACGAACACACGGATTTCGACAAAGCTGCTTTGAGAAAAGTTGCCAGAGCCTTTGTTGAAGGTACAATTAACACCACGCAAAAGGATGAAAGAGAATAACATGAACAGAAGATTTGACTGAACTATTGAGGAGGTAAAAGCTCTGTGCGAATGAGTTGTTCTTAATTATTCGAGGTCGTTAGTTACCGAGTCTTTGTTACATCTTCAAAAGCCTCGTGCTCCGTGCTCTTCTTTACGATTTTCATACCTGCCTAGCAGTGGCAAGAAAACTAGCTGAGATATTCCAGCTTCATTGTAATAATTTCAGCGTAGTCCGATAGTAGATTGATTTACTCAATATGTTTCTCTTGAACTCACATTTTCAAAGATGATATCATAGATTGGGAGCGATATCAACCCCTGAACAGAAACGCGACTCTTGGCGTTAACTTTCGCGACATCAATTATTGCTTTTAAAGCTGCAATAATAGTACATGTTATCTGGTGAGTAAATTTTAACTTATGTCGAGTTACCAATTACGTTGGTGCCAATTTCACTGATATATGGGAAACACAGGAGTTGAACCCCCGGATCCATTGCAGCAGCGTGTAACTCGGAGATTCCTCAATAACCACGAACCTGAAGAGAATCATATTAACTGTCATCTTCTCCATAACTCCATAAGATATATTGAGCCAGCCTGTGTCCGTTCGAATTAAATTCTCGGTGTCTTGAACTGCCAGTGCCAGACAGCTGTCCCTCATCTCCGTGTACCCCATTTCAAGTCAACTACCGCTTTGTACCATTATTTAGTCTACTTGTTTGTTTGATCTGTATAATTCCCCTCATACTTAGGTTTATGTGCTCGTTTTCACTCTGCAACTCGTGCTTGTTGCTTTACTTCCTAATTTATTTTGGCTTTGAGTGTTCGCGTCATGACAGTGTTGACATATTCTCCTGAAGCCTTTGAAGATGTATGTATCAAAGCTGCATCACAATACTTTCAACCACCTGTACATGTTTTGCGTTTGTTGGCAGTTTGAGACGTGTCCTCTTCAGATTTTCGTATAAAAGGTCCTTATCCCCAAGCTTCTGGCCAGATAAGCTTATCCAGAGTGACGAGCTTGTGACGAACTTTATGGTAGTAGGTCTTGACATTGGCCTGGGATACGCTTCACCAACAAGGTTAGAAAATGGAATGAGATACGAAGAGGCAAATTTCTTGTATGTCAATTAAGTAGGAAGGAAGAAACATACAGTCACACGTGTGCTCTGCGTGGCATATTCATCTAACCACATGCATGATTTAAGAGCAACAGTGTCCCCCACCGGAATAGATTATGATATAGGTTTCAGTACACTGGTGATATCTCTATAGTTTTACGGTTTCCTTGCTTTGATTGTATTTGTCACATTAAATAAAGGCAGAGGAAGAAATCGATACACTCGGGATGTGCAGCAAGTTTCCCCAATATTTGTGGCTGAAGAATTAGAAGTTCTCCTCAGAAGCCTGTGGGCTGTACCCTATTGCTAGTGAAGAAGATGAAGTTAAGCGGTATCAATCGGAACATTTTTGTTTTCCAAAGTTATGTGGTTGTTCTGGGGTGGCTACCCGGCAGTTGTAGAGAGAGTATTGTATATGTGTGAATCACGTTTGACACAAACTTAGAAAAATTATTCTAAAACTTCAATATTCATTTTATGTTAAGTTAATACTCAAGGTTAGTTGACGGTATGTGTTAGGGTCGAGTATTGAGGCCTTGTGACTTTTGCCCATGTATAAAAAGGTCGCTCCTGACTGCAAAGCAATTCCTCCTCTTCTCTTTCTCTCACCAACAAACTCAAGCAGCCTTTCGAGTGCACGCTTGAATCAAACACTTCTTTGGTCACTGCGCACTTTACTTTTTTCACAGTCCTTACTCAAATTTGTTTTCTTTCTCACGCATGCTTATGCACTAGCACCCTCGGTGGTGTTTAAAGGGCGTCAGGCCTGACACCTCAACCTCATACTCGGTTCAGGACCCATCATGAGGCCTCTTTCGCACCTTTGATGGTCGTAAACGCTTCCCTTTCAACAATTTCACGTCCTTTTGAACCCTCTTTTCAAAATGCTTTTCATCTTCCGGCTAGTTCCCTTGATATGGACTTCAACACCAGGTCAAGGGACCACCCGTTTCCGCACTATTCGGAAACACGTACATACTTGGGTACATGATGGGCTTTGGGGTGGCCATAGCTTGATACACCCCCAGCGTGGTACATGATTGTGAATCTGGTTCATCGACGTTGACCAGCTGCATTGGGCCCAATATCCTCACATTCGCCCTCTGTTCACCTATTCAGTACAGGTTGTTTCTCGGAGACTACACCCAGCAAACACTAAGACATTGTATTCCCACCTCCAGGGCGTCATCTCGCCCCAAGGTTGTCCTCAGTTTGGACTGAACCTTTGACGGAGGAAATTGCCGCCAGTGTTCCTGCCCTAACTCTTGACAATGTTCTTCACGTTTCTCCCGAAGCAGGAGCTTCCCTGAGAAACGGAAGGTATGACTCACACGGTCTTCACGCCTGACGTTTCTCCTAACTTCTGATCTAAGAGTCATCCTAAACTGATTAGGACAAGACCTGCGCGGCCACACCAGCGGCTGCAAAGAACGCAGTTGTATGAGACTTCGCAACCCCTGAAGCCGCAACAAACACCAGTTGCATCGAGCTTTACATTCTGAGAAGCTGCAACACACTACGACGTGGCTTCGAGTTCCTGAGCAGCTTTCAGAGAGTTTCTCAAGAGTCTTGGGCTATGTTGTTTCTCTCGCCAGCGCGAATATTTGTGCCGAAGCGACACTGTGGTACCACAAGCACGTTGCTTGGCTGTGCACACATCGGATCACAGAAAGAAGTCACCGACCTTCCTTCTTTTTTCCATCCTTTCTTTTTGAACGCACATTGCGTCCGCTGGTATACTCATGGGCGTGCATGCCTGTTCGAGCGTCATTCCAACCCTCAAAGAGCCAGGGTTAGAGTCATAACACTCTGATGCTGACAGCTTGCTCTGCTGCCATATAGGGCAGAGCTTCTTACGCTCAACCATGTGTATGATTTTCCCTTTTTCTTTTGCCTCTCCACGCGAGGCATTTTCTTCTTGAGGGTATCTTCGATTTTCATCGATGGGTTTTCACTTCTACTCTCCTGAAGCTTCCTCGAGCGGAAGGCAACCCAGTTTCTCGTCTTCGATGCGGCACTTGAGGAGTACAACTCTTGTCTAATATCTATCGATGATTTCAGACAACAGCGTACCAGGCAGTTTCAATCATTTGGTTCTCACTCGTTCACGGCTAGTTTGCCCCGGAGTCACGAAAGAAGGGTAGCAATACGGTCGCATGGGGGCCTGTCTATGCGCACACGGATGCGTAGGCCAACACACAAGGCGACACTTATGTCAACCAAGATACTCCAGATTTACTCTTCGATGTCTATCACGAGACGAAAGTGACGAGTTTGATTACCAAGTGACCATATCCAAGCTGCCTAATATGCACCCGCCGTGGCTCATAGCAGCAACACAAGACCTGCTTTGACCAAATGGTCGAAAGTTCGAATTGCCACTACAAGACTGTGATGCTGACAGCAAGCTATCATCCTAGATAAGGCAAACACCTTGGCCTAGCCTTGGTTTTCCTCTTTCTTCGCTCCCCCTTACTGGCTGAATCCTGTTCGCCTCGTGTCATGAAAGGTGCAACCCCAAAGAGGTTAACTCGATGGGTGTACTTCTCATTCAGTGTTGAAGTCAATGTTTACTTCTGCTTTCATCTCATGAGTTATTGAGAGTGAAGACTTGTCTCTTCTTCTCTAAACTCATGTTCTTCGCGCAATCAATTTCAAATACATGGCAACGAGCTCATGGTCGACTCAATAGCTACGAAAAAACACAAAAAAAAACATCAATCGCCAATGGTATGGCTATGGCTTGCCTAGATCTGCGGTCGCAGCCAGGTATTTTATCGAATTCTCGGTCTATTTAGTTCGCACAAGACAGCATTGCTGAGAAGACCTAGGACATCAATCTATGCCTTGATTGTACTGCTTCAAGGAGTACCTCTTGGCTGTATCGGAATTTCTCTCTGTATAACCTAGCCACGCTGCTATCGTCAGCTGGCTGAAGGCCCCTACGGAAGGGTGCGAAGGCGGGGGCGTTCATCGACATCTCGGCTATGATTGAGGTCAACTTTGTTGATCCAATTCTGGCAGGTTGACTTGCGTCTTGGAAAATGACTTCGTGATCGCGATCTTCTCGACCAAACAGAGTTGTGGTTGTTGATGTGGTTGAGTAACCCCATTAGATTCTAAGCCACTCTATGGTTGATATCTCTGTGGGCTTTATCGGGACAGCTGGATCTATTTTCCTTCATTGTAGAAAGGTGACACCAGACCAGATGAAAATGCCGTCGATATCTTCAGGATAGCTTGTATTAACGCGAATGCAATTCAATAATGACTAGGACCCCGACGACCCTCATGCAGCTGTAAACGCCAGTTTTCAACAGCCAGTTTCTTTACCAGATGGTATTGGACTGTCAATAAGCAGAATCTTTCTTCAGGATGCTGAAACCGGTACTCTTCTGTTGGCACCGGGCAAAATGACTCTTAAAGATACTACAACCGGCACTTTTCTTGATTGTCAATTTCCGGTCATGGCGGACGCGCCATGACCTATACTTTAGAATTCATAAAGTCGCAGCGAGCCTTACCGCACGACTAGCGTAATGAACATAAACAGAGATTGTACCAAAACAAAAAAAAATGTAGTCCAGTGGCCCCTGCATTAGTGATCCATGACGAGGGACTCTGAGGTCGTCTATGGGAGTTGATTGTAACTTGGAATGACAATGCATAACGTGGTAATCCATATCAAATTTAAGCGAGCTTCATGCAAGTCCAATGCTGAGCTCGAGGTAGTATGGCCTTCTTAGTTGGCCCCTTCCACATCTTCCCACTCTGATATGTCCAAGCGGCATGCAACTCTTGATCTAACCGATTTGTGCTGTTCAGACAAAGGCTCAAGACTCACCTATGCTTGAGAATGAGACAGCATATGGTAGATGATTTCCACCTTGCAAAGACATAAGAACCTAGAAACTGACGTGTTATTGAACCTCCCTAGTATATCAGTATGGCCTCATTTCATCTGCTTTCGAAACAAGCTTCGAAACTCAAAAGTGAATAACATTTATCGAGAAAGCTTCTATCATCTTGACAAGTTGAAAGATAACTTGTGTAAGGTTCAACGGTGCACAAAAGCCCGGGTACTTTATAAAATTCACAGATCGGGTCAGCCATTAACCTAATGACACCTTTGATACACTGCGATGTCCAAATGATTGTTCTATATACATTCTGGCTGGATTCCCCATGGTTAGTAGCTCTTGCCGTCCCTCTCTCTGCTTCCTACAGAGGGGTACATCTCTCATCTTGGAACTCCGAGTTCCCAAATCATACAGAGGGAGTCTTATGGAAGATCAGCTGCCTTTATGTGGCGGGGATTCTTCCCATGTACCTGGCTCTCGAGCTATTGCTATTAACTGTAGCCATTGACTCACATTTTCACCTTGGAGAAGGACCATTGTATTATATAAAGATAGGCATCGCAGGGGTTACTATGCTGATTTACTTGGCTTCCAGACGCTTTATCATTGTGGAGGCTTTCATAAGTTTAAGCATGTGCCCGTAGGGGTTTATGTGTCACCGCCTTGGATCCAGGCAATTCCGCACTTCTAGGTTGATGATCCGGTAGCTGAAACATATGGCTGCATGAATCACAACCGACAGACGCAGTGCATAGTCATTCGAGTTATTACACACCGACATAAGTGGTGTAACTAGCCAGTCAGACCCCCCATTAGAGATTATAAGATATTTCATATTTGATAAGAGAATTTAGGTTGCCCAATTAATTTTATTGAGTTCATTTAGCTGTCGAGCTGTTCCATGTTTGGGTGATATGGTTCCTGGTTCTGTTTATAGTGCCCAGAGTCAAGAACTGGACTACTGACTCTTACCACGTGCTGCATGGTAAATTGATGCACATATCGAATGCTCCATACGACAAGAGTATTTGAGGAACTAAAGTCTTCTGAACTTAGATCACACTCTTGTGAAAGGTCACTTAGACGCTTGATGTCAGCCACAGTGGTTGTGGCGCACGCAGTGGCCGTGCAACTCTAAGTGAGACATTACGTAGTTGGACGATCCAATGAGCTTGCAATCGCGTCGTGTCCTTTTTCCGGCCGAGCTGAGTTTCAAGATTCATGATCCTCGAGCTCCCTTGCCAATCCTCGAGCCATCAACACCAACCGTCACTCGGACGATCGATTTCAATTAAATTTGCACCCAACGCCTTTGACAGGTCGTCGCTCGCTTCACACTCGCTGCGCCTCCAGCAGCTCTCTGCATCTTCTTCGACTTTCTTATCTTAGCTTGCGACAAGCACACCACCGCAATCATGCCTCTCAACGTGTTCCGAATCGCCGGTACGTTTTCGACAATACAGACTCGATAAATTTATCAAAAAACTTGCTAACATGTAAAACAGCGGATTTTTCGCATCTCGGCTCCATCTTCATCTTGCTACACAAGATGGTGCAGCTCAACGTTAGCCCTCCCTTGTCAACCTGAACATATCAGCGATACTGACCAGTCATCAGAGCTGCTCTGGTATCTCTTTCAAGTCCCAGACTCTTTACATGCTTGTCTACGTTACTCGTTATCTTGGTACGCACCACGCCAACAAACGTCCCTTGCTCTTTCTGACAAGTTACAGATCTTTTCTCAACCGACAGCATCTACAACTTCATCTTCAAGATCCTCTTCCTTGGCTCTCAAGGCTACATCATCTACCTCATGACCAACGCCTACAAGCCCACCAACGATCCCAACGTCGATACCTTCCGAGTCCAGTACCTCCTCGCTGGAGCGGCTGTCCTGGCCGTCCTCTTCCCCTATCACTATACCGTCTCAGAGATTATGTGGGCCTTCTCCATCTGGCTCGAGTCTGTAGCTATCCTTCCTCAGCTCTTCATGCTGCAGCGAACCGGTGAGGCTGAGACCATTACCACCCACTACCTCTTTGCTCTCGGCAGCTACCGCGCTCTTTACATCCCCAACTGGATCTACCGATACTTCTCCGAGACACACCACAAGGTCGACACCATTGCCATCGTTGCTGGTATCGTTCAGACCGTTCTGTACAGCGACTTCTTCTACATCTACTATACCAAGGTTATGAAGGGTAAGAAGTTTAAGCTCCCTGTCTAAGCTTTACAGCAAGACAACGAGATACCTGTACGAATAGGGCATCAAGCTCTCGCAACGCGTCCCATACGCGTTAATATTGTGGCAATGAAGTAACCACAAGGCAAGACAAGACAAGACAAGACAAGACAAGACCACAGTTTTGGTCACGACAACTCCGGCTTCTGGAGATGCATGCACGGCGTTGGTTTGGGAGGTCAATCGGTAATTACAATGGCGTCGCCGTTTGGCTTGGAGATTTTGGGGAAAAGGATTGATTTCAATGCTGTATCAAGTCAAGGTAGAGAGTAGTACATTTGCGTTGAATGCTGCTATAGTGTAATTTGTAAACACTTAGTGTGTTGACGAATCAGTAAGATAAAGCAGCTTATGAACAATTGAGAACGAGAACTTTAACGAGAAACCCCCTGGTGCTTGCTTTAGCTTTTGATTAGTCGCATTAAGCTCCTTGGCGCTTTTGCGGCTCATGAGCCAGCCAGAACAACCATGACATCGAATCACGTGATGCAGTCTTCCTCACGCGTTAATGATTACCCCAGCCTTCAACTCCAACATCGAAACTATCGCATTCATTCATCAAATCCGTCAATATGGCTAGTGATGCGCCCGAAAAGACAGAGCAGACCCCTCCTGCGCCAGAGGTTCCTTCTGATGAGGCACCTTCCGCGCCAACCATTCCTGATTCGCGACTACCGACTCGCAAGGATATCTCTCTTCGCGAGTTCTTGAATAAGATGGACGACTATGCACCCATTGTACGCTCTTCACCCTTATCAATTGAACCGTCTAACACGTTTAAGATTCCCGATGCAGTCACACACTACTATATGACCAAGGCTGGTCTTCCACCTCCTCCACAGACCGATCCTCGTCTTGCGCGACTGCTCGCCCTTGCGACTCAGAAGTTCATTGCGGATATCGCCGCGGATGCTTACCAGTACAGTCGTATTCGCGCATCATCAAACACCAACAACCCAATGGGATCTCTGGGCGCCGCCGCCGGATTTCCTATTCCCGGCCAACCAACTGGACCACCCGGAAGCAAAGACCAAACCAAAGGTGCGCCTCTGGGTATTCAGCGCCCGGGTTATGGAGGTGGTGGTCAGGGCGGCAGCCAGAACAGGACCGTCTTGACCATGGAGGATCTTGGAATGGCTGTTGGAGAGTACGGTGTAAACGTCAAGCGTAGCGAGTTCTATCGTTGAGGTGCGTATTTGGGATACATGGATACATGATTGCAAGGCGTTACGGTTCGGCGTTCACGGAAGATTTTGGCCCGTAATGATATCAACACCAACACCAGTAAAACCACAGCTGGTTGCAATAGATCGCCTTTATATGCGGATGAATCTCTTCGTTGAAATCATTGCTCTAGTGATGTTACATGTAGTTTTTTTGTACATGGGTATTCCCAGATTCCAGCTGCTACTCAAACAAACTACCTCTTATCCCAAATGTTGGGCTTTCGTGTACTTCAACTTCGTCAGCATTTGCCCATCGGTTTGGCTCCAACCGGGACTTACGGTGAAAACTCGCCAAGCTTGTGTCCAACCATATCTTCAGTGATGGTCACCTCATGGTAATCCTTGCCATTGTGCACCTCGAACTTGAGACCGACAAAGTTGGGGAGAATCGTAGCTGATCGGGCTTGTGTTCGTACAGGAGGCACCTTGTCACTGGTGGACTTGGGCCAGACAATGGGGAGGCTATCGCATGTTAGAACGGTCAGGTAATCCGTTCGGTCGACGGAGGCTTACGGCACCAAGTGTGGTCCTGTCAACAAAAGTTAGCAATTGGCAAGCCCACGAAACAGAACTGACGTACCCTTCCACACTGAACGCTTAAGAAGAACCCGTGTCGCGTGCATTATCGCTGGCACATGTCGTTCTCGAAATTTCAGGTCGGCATCACCAAGCCTCACCATGCGACGGATCCTAATCGCAGGGGTGTTTTTCCGACCAATTAGTCCGTCTTGGTGCACGTGACTACCTTGATGTTCCACAACGGATCTCGGCATCTGTGGTTTATCAACCTCAGGCTTGGGATGGCCTCTGTGTAAACGGAAAATAAATCCCACCAACGAAACAGAACAGCTTGTTTCAACAAGAAACGATCTCATTAAAACATTGTATGACTAGTTGCGTCATCTATTCCGTCCTTTCGAGAAGCAATTTCCGTGGGAGAAGAAATCTTGTCAATGCCAAGCCAAGTGGTTCTCGGTCGGTATCGCCAGTCGCTGTTGGACACATGCTCGAACTCTTTACTACGAGAAGCTGTATTTTCCTACTATTTCGATGTCAACACGGATCTTTATTTTCGAAAATGCCTAATATCGGCAGTCACGGTGTTCAATGAAATATCAGGGGCCCTAGCTCCTGTTTCAGACAAACTAACAAGGAACACATGTCCGTCCGACATGGGCCATGCGGAAATGCTCTACTTTTCTTCTCCAGACTCTGGCTGAAACTTGGAACAACTCGATCCGAGTCGATCGAGGCCTTGGTCAATGTGGGCGCACGGAGGAACCATTGTCAATATGGAGGCGAATACCTTGTCATATCCCGTCTTAATGAATCTGGCACCACCTTAGCAGGCATTGTGCCGGAAATTGTACAGCGCATGAAAGTGTATATAAGATCGTCGCGATGCCCAGCATTTTCTTGGCTCTATATGGCTCGTTGATCGATCATATTACAATCCTTTGAAACAATAAATCAACATTCACTCAGTCAAGCAAACATGCGTTTCACCGATCTCCTTCTCGCCAGCGCTGGCGCTACTCTTGCTCTGGCTGCCCCTTCCACCAAGCGGGCTACAGGCAAGTTCCTCTTCACTGGTGCCAATGAGTCCGGTGGTGAGTTCGGCGAGGGAAACCTTCCCGGACAACTGAACAAAGACTACATCTGGCCTACTACCGACTCTATTGATGTAAGAATACCAAGCATGAGACAACTGAATGTTGGTACTGACTATGATAGACTCTTGCCAGCACTGGTATGAACACCTTCCGTGTGGGCTTCCGCATGGAGCGTGTCACCCCTAGCGGTATCAATGGTGCCATTGATGAGACCTACTTCAAGGGTCTGGAGAATGTTGTCAAGCACATCACCAGCAAGTGAGTAACGGTCACATACATCCTACAAGAGCATATCTAACATATACAGGGGCAAATATGCTGTTCTTGACCCTCACAACTACGGCCGCTACAACGGCAACATCATGAAGAGTGCCGAGTTTGGCGCTTGGTGGTCTAAGTTCGCTAAGCGCTTCGCCAGCAACAAGTTCGTCATTTTCGACACCAACAACGAGTACCACGACATGGAGAACTCTGTCGTCGCTGCTCTCAACCAGGCTGCCATTGACGGCATCCGCAAGGCCGGCGCTACCTCTCAGTACATCTTTGTCGAGGGTAACTCTTACACCGGTGCCCACAGCTGGATCTCCAGCGGTAACGGTGACGCTCTCAAGAACCTTAAGGATCCTCAGGACAAGATCATCTACGAGATGCACCAGTACCTCGACTCCGACTACTCTGGCACCCACGACACTTGCGTCAGCGCCACTATTGGTGCAGACAGTCTGAAGGCTGCTACCAAGTGGCTCAAAGATAACAAGAAGAGGGGTATCATTGGTGAGACTGCCGGCGGTGCCAACTCTCAGTGTATCTCTGCTCTTAAGGGTGAGCTGCAGCACTTGCTTGACAACTCTGACGTCTGGACTGGCTGGCTCTACTGGGCTGCTGGCCCTTGGTGGGGTGATTACATGTTCAGCATGGAGCCCAAGGATGGCACTGCCTACAAGAAGGTTCTCCCTGAGATCAAGAAGTACATCGGTGCTTAAGCTGTTGGTTGTCGTTGGGCCAGGGAGCATCTGGACGGGACGAGCTTTGGACTCGTGATTCTTACACCGTAAATACTTATTTTACTTACATACTTCTTCAGTACAAATCCTCACAATTGTTTCATTAATTGCAGTAATCGCATTGTGTCTCATCTTATGCTTCCGAGTACTAAATTGTCCAAACTGGGTTGAGGTCTGAATGAACGTCATGATTTGACCGTTCACATCGTCTCGTGACCCATTCGATCGGGCATCCGCCCGGTTTCATCGATAGTGAAGTTCCAATATGCAGTTATCCAGGCTTTGGATATCCTGCACCCGTTATTGACGGACATCTGCGGTGTCAGAACTTCTGATGTAGTGCATCTTCGTTCGTGTAAGTGATATAGGGTAGACTACTCAGCTAACAATTCTGGTGGGGTATCACGTGGGGTCGAGACTTCGAGATGTGACAGCGGGCGGCCCCAAGAGCAATTAGGGATTGTCCGATTGGCAAACACCAAATTTCTGGCATCCCCTTTACATCGCCATTTCAACCTCGTTTCACCTACTTGTGTGATTACATGCGACTGGGGTGTAGTTAGCACAGCCAAAACACACGGCTGCAAGCCTTTTCAATAAGGCCTTCACTTCCGGGCCATTCGCAGCTCCTCCAAAGAAGCCACCTTCCCTCTTAGCGCAACTTGGACGAACAAAAAATCACCCTCATTCGCGAAATTCGACGCACGATTGACGACTCTCGCTTGATAATCCCGATCTACGCTCAGCGACGTTAGAATAACCAAAAATCCGATGCCGAGCGCAACAGCTTCCGGAGCGGATACGGGTGGTGCAGCTCGATCTCGCGATCATAAGCAGGGCAATCAAGGACGAACTTTCACACCAGACCAAGAGGCAGCGGTCATCCGTATCCGAAAATGCGAAGCCACTGCGTTCTACGACATCCTAAATCTCACAAGTGTCAAGGATACATGTACGGAGTCTGAGATCAAAAAGGCTTATCGAAAGCAGTCGCTTCTGACCCATCCCGACAAGAATGGCCATCCTCATGCGGACGAGGCCTTCAAGATGGTCAGCAGAGCTTTTGGAATTCTTGGCGACAAGGAGAAGAGGGAGAAGTTCGATAAGTTCGGTACAGATCCTGATAGTCGATTCGCCAGCGCCCAGGCGAATAACCCCTTCTTCAACCAACGAGCCGGTGGTGGTGGTATGGGCAGAGGTGGCCCGATGTTCCAAGATGATATGACTCCGGAGGAGATGTTTGCCCGTTTCTTTGGCGGAGGCGGCGGCGGCTTTGGTGGTGGTGGTGGTGGTCCGTTTGGAGGTAAGCATAATCGGCTTTCCAAGATATGAGACTTATACTAATATCCCAGCTTTTGATACAGGTCCTCAATTTGTCTTCAACTTCGGTGGAGGTCCCGGAATCAGGGTACATCAGTTCGGCGGAGCGAGGCCGAGGACGAGACCCCGGGAGGCCGATGGCGGTCGGCAGAATGAAGGCAACGCTTTCCAAACCTTCTTAGGTCTACTACCTATTATCCTCTTCTTCATCCTGCCTATAATCACCTCATTCTTCTCTGGTGAAACCTCGACGTCATCGGCAGCGAACCCTCGTATGGTCTACGACAACCCTCTACACCCTTATACCGAGCAGCGCACAACACCAAACTTGAACGTTAACTATTATGTGAACCCCGATGAGATTGCCCAATATACCGACAAAAAGCTCAACAAACTCGACCGCTCAGCCGAGCACCAACTTGTGAGGCATCTCAAGAGCGAATGTGAGAACGAGTTGAGGTACCGACGGAGATTGGAGGAGGCTGCTCAGGGATGGTTCTACCAGGACCCTGACAAGATGGCTCTCGCACAGACATACACGATGCCGTCTTGCGAACGGTTGTCTCATCTGGGACTGAAATTTTGAGGACAAGTCTAGCCGAGCCACTGGGAATAAGTAGATATTGTGGCATTCTTGTATAGGAGTTGGCGTTGTGGCATTTCTGGGACTGCATGGCGATGAAGGAACTCGGACCTGACACGCAAAGGGAGCACGATGCCCATAATCAAGTTATGTATCATTCAGCGTATAATGCTTAAGGGTGTATTTCCTAGGAGATATCGAGGTAGATTTGTTGTGCTGTGTTAAGAATGAACCCCAATCGCTACTTTGACTGGTCAGTTATTGTCTTTGTTTGATCGACTATTGGACCCTTGGCCTTAGCGTCAAATAACCGTTTGGACTATGAGATGTTAGTAGATCTTGAAGAGCTAGAGCCCAGGCTTCCCTTGACTAAAGAGGTACCGTAGTCGTAGGAACTATCTTGACTTGAGAGACCCATGTTGATAGTTGTTCTGCGGTCTTGTGCATGCATGTCTTGTTATTGAAACTGGTTCATGGCCCTCCAATGCGGTGTAAGTCGCTCACGTTCATGTCTCAGATCGCTCCAACGCTAGCTCAAGCGATCTTCCTCTGTCGGCCATTATTCACCGCAGGGCGAACACTGCCGAGGCCTCCCTAGCCACGAAAGTCCATATTGATTCTTATCATGCAAGCGGTGAGTCGAAGACGGGGACAGTCAGTATCTCTATATTGTGAATTTGGTCAAAGTGACAGGTCCAGATCCAGGTCCAGGTCCAGGCCCACGTCATCGTTCGCGGCCCGTGGCTGTGGTAAGCAAGTGGCGGGGCAGAAGCCTGTAACTTGTAACGCAGGCATCCGACCAAGACCTAAACTCTCAGCTCAACTCCGCGCGTGCCAAACTTCCTTCTAAATTCACTTTTTTAACCAAAATATCTCGTGTTAAATCCTTACTTTTCAACACTTCACCTCTTTCATCACAGTAGCTTCTGTCCTCGGCAAATTGCCCTCTTTCACGCTGCACCGCCACGTACAGAGCGGGACCCTGTGACGACACACCTCTCCCCACAAGAGCTATCACTATCGCTGCGACGAGCTTCAAGAGCTGCAAGATTGGCTAGCTCGCGAAGAAGATATACTTTGCGACTGTCGCCGTATTGATCTGGCTCCAATATTCGCTCGATTTCATGCATATAGTTTGCAGCACTTCTACAACTACCTTGCTCCGAATCACTTCCCCGCAGTCGTACGTCTGTGGTGATAGTGTATCGCATCAGGTCAAGCTACGAGCGTCAAAGTCCGATTCACTCACAGTTGGATTGGCATGTTATTTTGACGTTTGAACTCTCCAAGCTCGAAACTACTTCGAACACGAACTCTTACTCAAAACGATGTCGAATAATCCTTGGGCTGAGGGAGGGAATGAAGGTGGGTGGGAGGATATAGGACCCCGCCGTGATGGACAGGCCGCTCCAACCAACAGGACAAATCCTCAATCAGTTCCTGAAGTTCTACGACCAGGAGGAGCTTTCGATAACGAAGATGAACAACATGCATGGGGCGAAGCGAGAACGCACCCAAGCGATCAGCAGTATTCTCAAGAGACGCCTGTGGTGTTAAAACCAGGCGGGGACAGGACAGGAACAAATCCCTTCTTACGAAACAAAATTCCACAAAGCCAAGAAGCACCACCGACGGAATCTTTCTCAAGACTTGGACTCGATGAGCCAAATACAAACCCATGGCAACCAGCGATGGACGCACAAAATGCACCACCACCCGCGCAACCCATTCCAAACTTCTTAGACGACCAACCTCCAAGAGGCGCATGGACGCCAACGCCGGAACCACTACCCGTTGGATCACCAAGTATGGTCTCACTTCCTTCTGGCGGAGAGTCTCCGGCTTGGGACGAAAGCCCTTTAGGGGGGAACGATAAACCCCCTGTGCCACCCATGAAGCTATCTGCAGAGGATAGTGGGGATACAAATATCTGGGACGATGCTGGTAGTGCTGATAAGGGGAAATCCAAGGCCACAGCGGACTTGGGACCAGCATCCCTTGACGATTGGAATGTGGTGGAATCGGAACCTTCAACAAGCTCTGTCAAAGAACCTACATCCGAGAAACCCCCCTTACCACCTAGACAGCCAACGTTACCAGCAGAGTCATCAAGCTGGAGAGCTTCCAGAGACCCAGTTGATGGAAAAACCGAGACTTATCAGATTAAGAACATACAATGGCACGACTCGAGCTCGCCAACGAACCCACGAACATCTCCGATTTTGATTCAAAACGCAAACGGCCCTTGTCCTCTTGTCGCTCTGGTTAATGCATTGACTTTGACAACACCTGCCGATGTTGAAGACACTGCGCTTGTGCAAACCCTCCGATCAAGGGAACAAGTCAGCTTAAACTTGCTTCTGGATGCCGTTTTTGACGAGCTTATGTCCCCACGAAGAACCAGCTCTGAAGATGCATTGCCCGATGTTGGTGATCTGTACGCCTTTTTACAAAGCTTGCATACAGGCATGAACGTTAACCCGCGCTTCATTCCGACTGAGAGCATGGTGAATGCCTACAAGCGTACATCGCTGACACATTTACACCCTGCTGAGCGAGGAGACCTGATTCCGGGAACCTTTGAGAATACAGCTGAAATGGGGTTGTATGCCACTTTTTCGATTCCGTTGATCCACGGATGGTTGCCACCGAAAAACGAACATGCGTATGAATCCCTGGAACGACAAGCCGCATCCTATGAAGACGCACAAAATCTGCTTTTCCGGGAAGAAGAACTCGAACAGAAGCTATCAGACTCTCAAGGTGGACTTACCGAGTCTGAGCAGCAGCTATATCAGGATATCATGATCATTAAAGAGTTCTTGGATAATTCAGCTACTCAGCTTACACCTTGGGGCATCGAAGTCATTGGCAAAGCCATTAGACCTGGCACTTTTGCCATCCTCTTCCGAAACGACCATTTCAGCACATTGTACTGCCATCCCCAATCTAAGCAGCTCATCACATTGGTGACAGATGCAGGCTTCAAAACTCATGAGGAGATTGTTTGGGAGACATTATCAGATGTCAATGGCGGAAATACTCAATATCTTTCAGGGGATTTCAGGGTCGTGAGTGCAAGTGGCGCTACTCCTTCAACGAGTGCAGGAAACTATTCAAGCAATGATAACGGACAATGGACAACGGTACAGACTAGACGTGGCAAAGCTCGAAGTGATGACGAAGTACCCATGAGCCCAAGTGCCGAGCAAGAAGACCGCGATCTAGCTCTTGCATTGCAATTACAAGAGGAAGAAGAGGAAAGACATAGAGCAGAGGAAGCACGAAGACGAAGAGAGAGCATGCTTTCTGAACAATTTATTGAGCAACAAGCTCTACAGCCAGAAAATACAACACGTGGCAACCGAGGAGGTCGAGGAGGAGGCCAAACTGGACGAGGAGCTCCACGGGGTGGAGGCGTAACCAGAGGGGCTGCTGGTCTCGTTCCGGGTCGAAATAGTTCTGTCAGCGCGCCCACTACGAGTACTACTAACGCGCAGTCGAGAATACCCGCTCAAAGAGTGCGATCACTTATCCCACCTCAGCCACCGCGGCCACCAGTGTCACGGCCGGCCGAAGAAGCAGGAGGCGATGCGCCACCAACCTACGAGCAGTCGGCCCACGATAGAACGTACCAACCACCCGTGGGACACCCACAGCATGCTAGTAGCAGCCCTACAATATCAAGACAGACAACGGCAGCGAGTGTGAATTCGGGAATGCCTACGGGGCAGCGACCATTTGGTCAGTCTGCAGGCAGACGGCCGTCGGGTCCGGGGGTAGGGGTAAATGGCGGTGGGCAGAAGGAGAGGGATTGCATTGTGATGTGATGTAACGAGAATATGAGGGACGCATTGTGGGCTTGGGAGATAAGGTAGCTAGGAGTTTAATGGGATAATTTAGGCATGGGGATATTTGAACAGAATACAGTTTATCGGTTAGTACTTGCGTTTATTACTTGATTGTGTCCTCATTGATGGTCCCTTGGGTTATGGATATTCCTTATTCGGCTTGGGCCTGCATGTGTTGTCAACACTCCACTGCGAACCATCATTATGCATGCTGCAGGACTGGGATTCGCGCATTTTGAAGTTTCGTATAAACCAATTTACCATATCTATCCGTACTACTCTGTAGATATCTTTCTTATCTTGATGAAGTCTATTAGACTGACTTTGACTGTCCTCAGTCAACAATTTAGCTAAACTACCGAGTCTTAGGTAAACTTTCTCCTTCAATCAGGAAGTAGATAATTTAGAGTGATATTCAGCAGCCAATCCAATGGATATTAGAAATTAATAAGACTGTAACTGATTTCAGGGGGGATACGTACGAACGGCACATGCAAAATACCATCTAAAGAGGCAGGCGGTAGATAGTGTCAGAATAGTCGTTGCGCAGCTACCCGCTCTTTAGTTGACATCATTGACAACAAAAGAACATTAAATTATTCGTCGCATTGATCAGGTCTTTTCTCATCAAAGATAAAATCGCTATTTCACCCAAGAACAACTCCAATTAGAACGTTGTTACTGTTGGCTGTGTAGTTGCGGCGCAGACGCCTAGTGTGCTGTCATCATGGCCATTATTGAAGGGTGGTTACCACCCACCCGGGAGAACTACAACCTCATTCTCACAGTCTGGCAGATTGCTTATCCAATTGTAAGCAAATCCAAAAACCATACACGCTAAACATAAAGTCTAACATAATGCCTACAGGTTGGCTCAATGCAATGGCTTACCAAGTGGTATGGCATGGGCAAAACTTCAGTCCCCAGCTATCTTAACCTGCCGGGCCGTATAGGCTGGTTGACCATGGAAGCGCCAGGCTTCTTGATTCTTATGTACCTGATGAAAGTTCTTCCTGAAAAATGTGGCATTGATGATCTGCCATGGCAGAATAAAGTTCTTGCGGGTCTCTTTGTAAGTCACCTCCGATAATGTCTTCCGGGTGTCTTGCCGTTGAGGGGATGTTTGCTACCGAGGTAGCGTCTCTGAGGAGTAAAGAAACTAACAACGGGGGCAATTCAGGTGATTCACTACTCTTACCGCGCGGTCATGTTCCCCTATCTCCAACCGTCTATGTCGCCGCTGCACATTGCGGTGTGGCTGCTCGCCTTCAGCTTTCAGGTGATCAACGCAACATGTCTCGGGTCATGGCTAGCGGCCTACGGTCCTACCACAGAAGAAGCGTGGTCTTCACACTCTTCCATTCTTCAGTTCTCAGCAGGTATTCTGATCTTCTACATCGGTCTATCCGGCAACTTTTTCCATGACGAGGAGCTACGCGATATCCGGCGCCGGGAGTTACAGCGGCAAGAGCGCGCCAAGCTCGAGCAAAACGGAGGCGGAAGCAAGGGCGGCGTGGAGAAGCACTACCAGATCCCACAGGCGGGCCTATTCCGCTACGTGCTGTTCCCGCACTACCTGTGCGAGTGGGTAGAGTGGGCTGGGTTCTGGATGGCGGCGGGTTGGGGATGCGCGCCTGCGCGGGCGTTCCTTGTGAACGAGATGTTCGCCATGCTCCCAAGGGCCGTGAGGGGGAAGAGATGGTACCTGGAGAAGTTTGGAGAGGACAAGATTGGCAAGAGATGGGCGGTTATCCCGGGGGTTTGGTGAGCTAAGAAAGGATGTGATGTGACGGGTTGTGTATGTCAGATAGACGAGTTGACTGGGCTGAGACTAGTCAGTTGTCTTGTGGTTAATGGTGTATGTGGTTGACTAAGACTGTGTAAGATTAAGGCAACAATCCAAAGTAGGGACTGGATAGAATAGATGTTGAGAAGAACCGATAATAAGAGCCGAAGAACATGTTGAATACGGAGTGGGACAGATAGAGTTTAAGAACAATATATGTGTTGCCTGGCCATGGATAGTATATCATTATGATGATGTTGCAGTCGGTAAGAGTTATGAGGGTGATAAGTTTGGTGGACCATGATACACTCTTCAAACCACGAGATGTTCTCAGTTACAGATGTAACTTGTACTAATACAAATTGATCTCTATCCTATTTAATCCTAAGTCGTTTTATTCAAGATACTATGGTTCCTTGTATAGGTAAGATGTATTAATCAATGTAGTATCCTCCGTGGAGTGTATCCGACGTCTCCAATTCACAACCACAACTCTCCTGTTGCCGACTCCAACTGCCGACCTTTTTCTTGGCACGGACCATCCCTCCACACTCGGCATCAAAACCAAAGCCTCGACCATTCAAACCAAGGAAATTTACCCCAGAAATCCGGGGTAATCTCGATAATTTGCTTTGCTTCGTAATAGCTAATCCTGTGCAAGATCCGGGGAAAGAAAATCGTAAGATTTGGCAGAGGAAAAAACCTGGGGAAGCCTGACAGAGACGGAGGACCTTGACACATGGTGGTTTAAAAGGTACGGTAGGGGTATTAGCCACAGTTGGAGATTTATGCTTGTAGATGGACCCTTTTCCTAATATGTATGTAACCTTTTTATCCTCTCCACGTGGGATTTGTGACAGTAAGGTAGCTGTGAGTAACTGTACGTACCGCCGTATATGGTATTCATCATCGGTCTGTCATCCATTTCTAACATAACTGTCGCAATGTAAACGCAAACGCAAACGCAAACGCAAACGCTCGGTTACAAGTTTTTTTAGCCACTCTTTCCCCGCATCACATCCGCAACTACTTCCCGAAACTTTTAAAGTTAGAGTGAAAATAAAAGCAATAGACTCATAAGCTAAGCTAAGGCTTAGGGGGGGTTCAGCGACAGTTGCCCGAGGAGCGGTATTCTCTTATCAAGACAAGTATCAAATCCATCATTTAACACATATTAGCTGACAGTTTTTGACAGATGAGATGCATCATCCATATTAGCCGACGCAGGCAAATCCCTCTTGAATCCTTTCCTTTCTTCCCCCCCTTCTCTTATCCAAGTGCATATTAAAACGACATGGGTTCCGCGGATGAAATCAAAAACGGGAAGAAAAGAGATGGATCGTATTTTGCGGGGGAGTTCTCCTCCTTGCTCTTTAGCTAGCCCCCCTTGCCAAGCTAGATCCAGGTCTAGGCTAATAAAAAAAGCTGTCACACTCTCTCCCACTCGGTGAAAAGTAGGCAAAAAATGACAAAAAATACATGTTGCAACCACAACAGATCTGCAGTAGCTGCCGTTTCGTGAGGGGAAATATCCTTACCCAAGACCCTAGAGTCTAAAAAAGCACACACTCCAACTCTCTCTATTCACAAGAGGAGAGGGGTTTGCTTGTCCCGACTTGGTAGCCCGAGGTGCTATTGTTTCCTTGGCTTTTGCTATATCAAGACCCTGTTCCTACTGATCCCTTTTTCTTCTTCTTTAGGATCTGCATCTCACAAGCACAAGCACAAGCTTCCCTATCCTTTGCTTGTTTTATATTTCCTCTTTTACCTTTTTCCCTCTTAGCATAGAAGAACTAAATCTCTTGAGGTTCTGTCCACTATGGCTATCGACCAGGAGAAGGGCTTCGACGAGCAATCTGAGATGAAGGACGCTGCTCGTGGCACCGTCCACGATGCTGCTGGCCATGGTCATTATGCCACTGACGCGTGAGTAGTCCATCTCATCTCATCTCACTTCAGCCAACCTCATACTAAACCTTCTCTTAGATATGGTAACTCTCTCGTCCAGTTCGACCCAGCTGCTGAGCGCCGATTACGATGGAAACTCGACTTGTACACTGTTCCAACTGTAGCAATCCTGTATCTCTTCTGCTTCATCGACCGCGCCAACATTGGTGAGTCAATCCCAAGACACAATTGCTCAACCTCACTCTAACATTGCTTCCCCTTAGGTAACGCTCGCATTGCTGGACTTACAGAGGACCTTAACCTCAAGAACTACGACTACAACAAGATTCTCTCCATCTTCTACATCTCATATATCATCTTCGAGATTCCCGCTACCGTCGCCTGTAAATGGATGGGTCCTGGCTGGTTCCTCCCTGCTACCTCTCTGGCCTTTGGCATCGTCAGTATCGCCACCGCTTTCGTCCACTCCCAGGGCGCCATCTGCGGTGTCCGCTTCCTTCTCGGTATCTTCGAGGCTGGCATGCTTCCCGGCATCGCATACTACCTCTCCCGTTGGTACAAGCGCTCTGAGTTGACATTCCGCCTGTCTCTCTACATGGTCATGGCTCCTCTGGCTGGTGCCTTTGGCGGTCTCTTGGCCAGCGCCATTCTCACGCTCGACCATTTCGGCGGTCTTCACCACTGGCGAATGATCTTCGCCATCGAGGGTATCATCACTGTTGCCCTGAGTCTCATCGCCTTCGTCACCCTCACCGACCGACCCGAGACAGCCCGCTGGCTCACCCAGGAGGAGAAGGAGCTTTGCATTGCCCGAGTCAAGTCTGAGCGTCTTGCCCAGACCGAAGTTGTCGACGGTATCGACCGAACCAGACTCTGGCGCGGTATCTCCAACCCCATCACTCTCCAGATCGCCTTCATCTTCCTCTTCAACAACATCACTGTCCAGGGCCTCGCCTTCTTCCTCCCCACCATCGTCGGCAGCATCTACCCCGAGTACAGCACCGTCCAGAAGCAGCTTCACAGTGTCCCTCCCTACGCCGTGGGTGCCGTTTTCGCCCTCATCTTCCCTGCCATCAGTTGGTGGGCCGACAAGCGACAGATCTTCATCATCCTTTCCGCCCCGACTGTCATCGCTGGCTACACCATGTTCCTCGCCTCTGAAACACCCGAGGTTCTGTACGGTGCTTGCTTCATGATCGCCAGCACATGTATGGTTCTCGGCACCATGACAAACGCTCACATCAGCGCCAACGTTGTTAGTGATACCGCACGAAGTAGTGCCATTGGCCTCAACGTAAGTCTCTAATCTCCACTCTTCAACGACCTCTTACTCACATCTACTCACAGGTCATGTTTGGCAACATTGGTGGTCTCATCGCCACCTGGTCTTATCTCACCAAGGATGCCCCCCGCTTCCGCATCGGCAACAGCCTCAACCTCGCGGCAGGATGCATGATTTTCCTCATTAGCATTGGTGGGTACATGTGGATGAAGTGGGACAACAGACGACGCGATAGCAAGAACGTCGAACAAGCGCTGGCAGGCTTGTCTCCCGAGGAGATTGCGAACCTCGATTGGAAGCATCCTGGCCACAGATGGCGCAACTAAGAGGCTTGCATATCAGCATGGCACGAATGGTTGTTAGCGATGTGTTTTCGAGCTCCTTGTCCGGTCTTTTGGTTACTAGCGATTTATTGTAAAAGAATGAAAACACAATTCTCCAATAAATATACTCTACTCACACTCAATTCTGCGTCATCCACACCAAGTTCTATACACTCATCATTCTCTATTGATGAGTTTGAAACCATTGTAATTTATCGCTGAGGGATTAAGGAATATCTGGTTTAACTCTTTGTCAACACTAAATAATGCACGCATGCACCTGCCGCTGTTCTTTTGGCCCGTTTTTGATCCTCTTAGTGCTTCCATTCTGGGAATGCCTGCCGGATCACTTCGTCCAAGTCTTCCGCAGATCATGATTGTTCCACCTCCTACTCCTGAGTGCCATCCTGTTGCTCTAAGCTATTCTGCTGGTTGTCACTATCTTGTTGGTTAACGCTGTCTTGCTGGGTAAAGCCAATCTCCTCGCAGAAGCTCTGTAGTTGGTCGTGTATAATCTGCTGGTCGGAGCTGTCTATGTGCTGTTGAAACGTATCCAAAGTTAGGGGCTGGTTAAAGTTGTCCTGCTGGATGACGCTGTCTTGCTGGTTGATATTATCTTGCTGGATGATGCCATCCTGGCGGGTGATGTTATCTTGCTGGTTAAAGCTATCCTCTTGGTTGAAACTGTACTGCTGTTCGGATCTGTCTGAGTACTCTGAAAACATGTCTAGGAGCTGGCTGATGCTCGGGTTGAAGCTGTCCTGCTGGTTGACGCTGTCTTGCCGGTTAAAGCTTTCTTGCTGGTTAAAGCTAGCCATATGAAGGTCAGGATTTAGCTGGGTCGTGGGATTTGTTGAGGTGCTGAAATATCCCGAAGCATCGGAATCTCCTAATGCGTTAGATGCTTCCGAGGTAAGAGATTCGGCTGAAATAGAGCTCCTTTCTTCGACAGCTCTGGGGACAATATCATCGCGGACAACACTTGGCCTTTTGAGTTTTGAATACTTCGGCTGGTCTAGTTGAACAACCGGTCCATTGGTGTTATATTGCAACATCGTGATATCGGACTTTGGATACCAATTTTGCAGTCGCCACCCGGTTCGATTTCCTATAAGTTCCTCTTTACTCCATGCGGTACAAGCGAGGACAACATGGCCCTAGCATCTGAGGTACTTTGTTGCATGAATGGCTTGTGCAATAAATTGCGAGTCGACGAGTCTCGGGACCATTATCGAGTCGATTGTGCCAGTATAATGAGTCAAGCCCTTCCAGTTTGCCTCTTTTTCCTTCGGGTCATATTTCGCCCAAGACTCCCACTGCTGTACAATGGTGTTGTAGCGCATGATGTCTAGAGGTACATCACTCAAGCAAGGCCCCCAATTCTGAGGAGGATCTACAGGTGTGGTATTCTCCCCTGGCTGAAGTTGAGTTATATCCATCCTTGCGTAGACGTGTTCTTGAAGGCTGCTTATATAGGCATATGAGTTGTGTGGTTGAGATGCAAATGGGAAAAGTGAGATGAAGTTGGGAGAAAGACGAGAAGAGAAGGGTTAGATTACGAGTCCCTACTTCAAAGCCTGAGAGGTCAAAGATTCTGGCAATTGCAGCCGAGTTGACTTTGAAGATGGTATCCTGTGGCATGATGAGGAAGCTACCACCCACCGTAATATCAGGCCATAAGAAAGCATCGGTTCACAAGAAAGGAGTGTTCTGGGGTTTTCTATCATGTCAAGTGCGAGTGAGTCAAAGGTTGACGTCTCCCTTCCTCCTCTGGTCATGATAATGCGATGATAGGGGCCGGAACACTTGGGCAGAACAACATAGTATAGCAACAACTCCTAGGCAAAAAGAAGGAGAATAAGCAAGCCAGGAGCTGACAGACAATATATACGATACGAGTTCGATTAAAGCAAAAAAGTGCAAAAGAATTGCCTGCGTAGCGCAGGTGGCTGGATCTCTCCCGCCGGGAATTGAACCCGGGTCTCAAGCGTGACAAGCTTGCATACTGACCACTATACTACGGAAGAATAATAGGGCTGAAAGCCTATTGTAGTGAGGGGGTTGTGATTGGGCTGCTCAATTCAGAGTCTATATAGCTTATGGATGGGAGATTGAGAATCTACAACAGAAAACCAGAGATATAGGTCTATGGCATAAGTAGGTAATAATTAGAGGAAATTACCAGGTAAAAGAGAAGATAGAATCCTCCTCATTCCTTTTTAAGTTAATAAATATCATAAGGTAATTGTTACTTCTACTTCCATTCATATAAAGGACTATCTTTTCTTAGAATACTACTATAACTAAGGTAATCTCATCTACTTATTATATCAAGCAGACCAACACCCGCTACTGTCCTTTTATGTACTTCAGTCTTACAGGGTTTAAGTGAATGTCGTTTCGTTGATCATCCAAAGGTCTGAACAATAATGTTTGATCTAAAAGAAAGCTCCTGAGCCTCGGTTATTTTCCCAAGGGGAGACCAGCCTCTTTTCTTGGCGTTGGACAAAAGGCTGCAGGAGACAGTGGAGCTATCGTGCGCTGCAATATAAACCAAACACCACATTCCCCAGGGGCATGGGTATACCCGCGTCCTTGCCTCATGTGGAAATCTTCGCGAACTGAGTATGAGGTTTGTGGAGAATAAATGAATCGGGATCATCCAGTCGCGGCCGTGTTCCTAGATGGTGATCAATAGAAGTCTTTCAATTACCCATCGCCAACCCTCGTAATGTATATGTGAGACTGGCTGAGCTGAGGACCTCGGCATCGAATGTGTTTTGATGTTTCTGATCCTGTTTCTTGTTTCTTTTTGCTTTGGGATTGATGTCAGAGACTCATGTAGATGGGACGGAATGGCCGAGCACAGGTGGGTGTCTTCGATGCAAGAAGCGTGCAGCCGAGAGGATATAAAGGACTGAATGGTGCTCTGCTTTATTACTTGAAAATCCTAGCATCGACAGGTTCGACATCATTCTTTTCTCACTACCAAACATTGTACATATCGTTTATTCACTATGAAGTTCTCTGCCTTGGTTGCCGTCACCGGTGCCATCTCGCCCGTCCTGGCTATTCCTCAGTATCTTTCCTCCCGCGACTTTGTTCCTCAGAAGTGGATTGCCCCAGCTGAAGGCGCTTGTAAGTTTTCCAAGTATAATTGCACTCTACATATGCTAACAGTTTGGTGAAGCTCGTGGTCCCTGTCCCGGCCTCAACACTTTGGCAAACCATGGCTACATCCCTCGCGATGGCAAGAACATCAACCTCAAGATCCTTGAGGACGGCATGCTTGCCGGTTACAACATTGAGCACATGGATGCTCTTATCCTCTTTACACAGGCTATCAAGACCAGCCCCAAGTACCCGCTCACTCGCAGTTTCGATCTGGCTGACCTTGGTCGCCACAACATCCTCGAGCATGACATTTCTCTAAGGTATGTCATGCCATTATCCTCTTCTAAACAGTGTTGACCCTTGCCACGCAGTCGATCCGACGCCTACTTTGCCGACCCTAACCCGTTCAATGAGACGGTCTGGGCCGAGTCCCTCACCTACTTTCCTGACGACATGATCACAGTCGATCAAGTCGCCAAGGCACGAATGGGTCGCCTGGCAACCTCCAAGAAAACCAACCCCGAGCACTCGCTGTCTAAGCTGGCCGACGGCTTCAGCTGGGGCGAGATGGCTTCCTTTTTCGAGATCATGGCTGACGGCATTACTGGCACGGTAGAGAAGAAGTTCATTGAGTACTGGCTGAGTAAGTTTATTTCCTTTCACACCATAATGCCAATCCCTTCGGACAAGACTAACAACAACTTCTGCTGTAGAGAACGAGCGCTTGCCCACAGAGATTGGATGGCAGCGACGTACCACAACCATGCGAGGCATTGAGCGTATCGAGTTCACCAAGAAGCTCATGGAGGCTGGTGGTGTTGCCCGCCGTGACATAAAGACTGATGCTTACGGTCGCGACTTGGTTCAGTGAAACGGCAATGTTACAGTGAACACATGAAATTTACATTGGTAGAAGGAGGAATGGCTTCCCCTTGGCTTAGCGGGTTAGGTTTGGGTTTTTCATCTGGCAGGCCTAGGTTTCTCTGTATCTTGGTTGGCTGCATGGGATTTTCCCTGGCCTTGGTATATACGAACTATTATCTATGAGGAAATGAAATTACTTTAAAGAACCACGATACAAGTGCCCATAAATAAACTACTAAATATCAGAAGGTGGCAGATTGGTCAGCCCGAGGCTAGAGACATAATACGCATGCCCCTATAGAATATCTTCTTTCTCGTACAGGGATTTATCATAGAAATTACATTAGATACAAAGCTACGAAGCAAAGTAGTATGTCAGCTCCTTTAAGCCATCCAACTTCTCCTTCGGACATCGATGGTTATCTTAGGGTCGTGCCCAAGACTTGTTCTTTATATTTGAGTTAAAAAGTGGTGATTCTTACCAGCCTATTTCTTTCGAACTTCTCAACTCTACCCTTTCACACCACCTATCACTGTCCTTTTTATAAACCTTGAGCAGGCTGTTACAAACTGTTAACTCCCTCTCTGACGAACCGCCATACATACAACTGTTATAAGCGCTTCCAAACGCATTGCTACAAGCCTTGTTGTATTACTTTTTGTCGTGATCGAGCTGTAAAGGGACCTTCTAGAGCGAGAAAGGTTTAAAGCATAGTTCACTATCAACTGAATACCTAGCTTAACTTGTATTGTTTCCAAGTCTTAATGCAGCTGGGTGTTCTTGAGTTTGTTATCGGTGTTACCGTACTTGAAATGTCGTCTCATTGGCCGTTGTCTTGTCTAATTGTCCGAGAAATTGATGACCTGGACCCCTATTTTCGGGAATCAAGGTCAAATTGCATGTCTTTAGTAAACCAAACACTTAGTAGCGAGGGAGGTTAGTTGGAAGGTTTGCGCTACTGTGTACTCCGAGCCTCGGTAGTAAAGCTACGATTCTGCAGGATCCAAAAGCCAGGAGTATGCATATTTGGCGGGAAGGATGCAACCACAAGTTGGACTAGATTTTATAATAGTTCCACTCATGATTATTATTATGGATGCATTTAGTCTTGCAACACGGAGTTCTTCATCGGTCCAGATGATGTGTAGAGATGTTCCAGTCTAGGTCGAAACACTATGTGCAAGCCTATATAGATAATATCACCAGGTCACCTGACATCGAACTCCGCTACAGTGACTGTTCACAGTCATCATCTTCCGTAGTATAGTGGTCAGTATGCAAGCTTGTCACGCTTGAGACCCGGGTTCAATTCCCGGCGGGAGAGTCGCCTCATGAGAACTATTCATGAATTCCTTTTTGTGAGGGTTTCCACTGTTTTTTGTGCAGATTGTTGTTGTTGTTGCTGCTGTTGTTGCATGCAGCTGTACCTACGGATAGATCCTGGCTTAGTAGATAATTACCGGCGATTCGGAGTGGTGCCAAGGCCGCATCGGAGCATTGATGACGACGCATTTAGGGGATTTTGACCATGCCGTATGGAGCCACCGATCAAACGTCGCTTGCTCCGTAGTGTAAGTGCTTGATATCTATCTTTAACAACTGGTGGCTGTAAGAGTCGGTGGCTGTAATCACTTGGTATGGACTATCGATGGCTGTTGAACGGTACAGTTGACGGTGAGACTCTCAACAAACTGGTTTTGCAGTGGGAAACAGGGCTTGGCCTCATCTCACGGATGCTTGGCAACTCCATCTTGATGATCAACGGCCAGAGATAATCAAGCAGCCAGCACAGCACACGACCGCTTCCTCTGCGGGGCCTAGCGCATCCGTTCAAAGCCCACTAAATCCGAGAGTCCGCGTATTCCTAATCGCTGCGACTCTCTGCGGTATTTCTCGGCGCAGGTACGTTATTACACAGCCAAGATAAACAGATTGTGCGGTGCGTACGACGACAGTCGGACGACTGGATAAGTTTGCAATCGCTCGGATGCGGGTTGCCGTGGAGCTGACGCAAATGACTAGAAAGCGGGTAGATCCTAGGCTTGCGGCGTTGATATCAGGTTCTAGGCTAGGGAAGAGGGCGGGAGGAATGTGGCTTACAGAAAAGGCAATGGAGGGAATAAAGTTTGATAGTTGAAGAGGTGCAGATAATCACAGACTCACAGACTCACA
>ONZP01000035.1:0-43858 GCA_900312805.1 Fusarium torulosum | reverse complement strand
CCCCCCCCCCCACGCCTCACCTCAAAGAACGTTCGGCTAAGGGCGACACTATCAAGTTTCCTGCTACTGCAGTTTGTAACTTGCAGTTCGTGTGTTGGTGGTTCCCTTGCACTTTTAAGCCCACACGGCCATGGCCGAATGGCACCCCACGTGGAGACTGCGCGCAGAAAGTTAATTGTTTTGGTAGCTTCGGAGGATTTTTTTATCGATGACAACTTGAGCTACGTGCGAATGAGAGGAGGCGGGGACGAGGTAGGAATATGCGCCCAAGGGAAGGGAAGCTTCGGGTTAGTAGGGCTGACGCTGACATGACGCGACTCAAAATTGGGAGAATATTCTTCAGTCGCATATTGGCAATTGCAATAATATCAGCGCATTTCTACAGTGTAAGCTGATTTGCAGTGTAGGAAAACATGGGAATGATTATCCGATCCGTTACCCGATATGTCAGGCGGTGGCTTCATCGACAGCGTTGACATGGGACATGGGACATTGGGGTTTTAAGATGTTGGTGACTTGATGCAAAAGCATCATGATCTGATGAATCAGACGTCGAGGAATGAAGCCATTGTACACTGTACGGTGATTGCCCCGCCACCCCATCCTTGCATTTGCATTTGGCATTGGGGCTGGTCTGTAAAAGCTGCAGTTTCCCCAGTCCCCGGAGTTGCACGGAGCTGAAAAGACGCACAGCAAAGTGGGCTGAACAGCCAGAGGCTCAGGCTCAGGTTCAGGGCCTCAGGCTCAAAAGCCTCTCGACGAAAAGATAAGGGCTTGCAGAGAGACGTGTCCAGTCGGGATTGCAGCAAAGCCCCAAGACCTAATAGTGGAAAAAGGGCTTGAACAAATAAAGTTTCATCAGTTTGACAGCCCGGGTCTTGAGGGGAGACAAAGCGGGGGAGAAGAGGCAAGTTGACGGCGAAAAGAGGAGAGGGATGTTTAATATTCGGGTTAAGTTATCCCAGAAGCGAGGGTTGTACTGTTGCTACTATAGATTTGCCAGCGGGGAGACATCAGTTCATCACATCCTCTCACCTCCGAACGGAGTAGACAAGGGTCCAACCTGTAGGGCAGCTTCAAGCATGCGCTGCACTGCGCTGCGCTGCGCTTACATGAACTCCACGTATGGTCTGAGTAAGGTCTTGTCAAGGTGGCATCGTCCGCTTCTGCAAGGGTACCGTATCTATCGCCAAGGTATGAAGGAGCAATAGCCATCGTGCCATTGAAGCTGTTGACTGCTACAGGTACAGAGTATACACTGCAGAGTACATGTTGGGGGGCTTTGCGCCATAAATCTGTAGTCTGTGATAGTCATCATCCCCAGAAGCAAGCAGGTGTGGAAATCGATTTTCCTTCTACATCTGCAGATGCTTCACGCCAGATTCGCATGTCGGTCCCGGGCGATGGGTTGGTTATTGCTGTGCAATGCATGTGCTCGTGCTGTATGTATCTACCTATCTGTACAGCGGCCGTCTGCATTTGCATGGCACGGAGAGGTTGCACCGGATCTCTGGAAAGTTCCTTCAAGGGCCTTGCGTGTTGAGAACTTGAGATTGGCTAAATCGCCTTGACCAAATCCCCATTTTAGTCTAGGAACTTTCCGCATACATGGTTAGGAACATTCGCTTCTGTGGACGATTGGATCACATGGGGATTTAGTTAAAAGTCCATGCCTTTCGGGGTCCATCCAATAGTTATTGCTCTACACCTCTTTTTAACAAAAGGTCGAAAACGTGCTGTGCCTGGATGTGTCTCAGTGGAATCTGGGTTCGTGTAATCTCTCATTGGCATGCTTTCATTACCCTCCCTTATCTAGAGTAACAATATCAGTGTATCTGAGGCTTGGTATTAATGAATCACCATACCGACGCTGACATCAACAACCAATCCGAGTCGTCCTTTTTCTTCTCTAGGCGGCATGACTGTTTCTCAAGAGGTCACATCGGCTCTCCTCGTGCTCCCCTGGTTGATGCATTCGCTGGGTCATCTGTGTTACCAATAATGAAGGTTCTTTGTTATCGAATTCCTACGATACTGCTTAACGTGGGGCACATGCGCAAGGAGTAATGCTGTTCGAATGGTTTCTTTGGATACAGCTTAACAAAGATGAACCACATCCCAGCACAGCACAGCACAGCTACAGCTGTTGCGACAGCCAATACAGTAACATAGACTTTAAAACCAACCGCTTATGGAAGTTACGGCGCACCGACCTGGAGTTTGATTTTGGGGATCTAGGTTTGCTCGCGGGATTTTGTCTTTGGTGACTTGCGGCACAACAAGGTAAGGCAACCTACTACTAACCTCCAAACCCCCCCACCTCCCACTTGTACTGTATCTGGATCTAAAGTGCTTGGGAGGAAGGGCAGTTCTTGGCGCGGCTTATGCACTGCTGCAAGTCTGCGGTAGGGGCCCATCCCATGTCAGGTCAGTGTCTCGAGGTGCTCACATCACCATGACTATCGGTCTTGTCAGCGTCCTGCAAACATGTCTCCCCGGTAGGCGTGGCATGCTATTTGACGCATTGTCAGCGCACTCCAGATTTGTTACAAGGGCGAGGGGTGTGTGTTTGCGAGTGAGTAAGTGAGTGAGTGAGTGAGTGAGTGATTGATTCACTCTGTTCAGCGACAGTGGTAGGCTCCGAATCACAAGACGACGAGATGTTTTGGGTCGTTATCGCTTCAATACAAGTCATGGTCGGTTGCGAGATGGTAAATGCCATCAGCCGCTTTTGTCGCATCCATCAATCAATTCAATCCGGCCGTGCTGTCGCTTATCTACCAACGCCGCTTAGTACAGTCGAAAACTCCAATTCATAAACTAATAAAAAGATGACCAAAAAAAAAAGAGGCGTCTCCGAGTTGAAGCGGCTGCGGCCTTACGGGGACAGTTGGAGCTAGCCCGGCGAGGCCAGACCAGGCCCGGGCCTGTCTGCCCACTAGGACTTGCATGCAAGAACATGACATCACGGTCGATTGCAGGGTCTGATTGGAGAGGTCGCCAGGCTCTTCCTCGGTGGGTGTGCGCCTTCAGCTGGCCCACGTTGGGGGAACGCCAGGGCTGACTTGTTCTAGTACGAGTAGCTTGTTGGAGTTGAAACTGGAGAGTGTGGGAGGCGTTCAGGCGCTGTAAGAGGTTGACGATGGGCGATTAAGGACCAGCATTTTAATAATGTGCCAACAAATATGCTGCAGACCAAGGTACTGGATAGAGGATTGTCTGCAAGAAATCAAGAATTCAGTACAATCACTACAATGGGAGACGTCGGATGTAACGAGTTACAAACTCTTTTTCGAGAGAACGCCTCAATGTTGCACATTCTTTTCCGTCTCTAGGACCAGCTCCAAGCTCCAGCTCCGGCTTACACGCTTCGCTAGTAGTGGAGGTTTCTTGACTCTTTTTTATTACCTCCACCGTGAGCCATTCATCTATTGCGAAACATGCTCAATTCCAACCCCATATTCTTTTTGCGGGCTGAACTTGAACTCAACCCTTAAACGTCTACTGCAATATCCCCATTTCAGAAGGGTAATGATCCTTTGCAATGGGCCAAGACCTAAGACCGCTGCTCTCGGCGGCCAAGAGTCGACGATCTCCATTCGACATCATAGAGGTGCATGGGTATGAGAAGTAGAAAGTATCCGCTAAGAGCTGCAGGCTACCACCCACTATTAAGATCCACTTGACGGGCTAGCTCCGCTCCCCTCCATTGCAACGTCCCACTGAAGGAAATCGGAAATCCTTCTTTAGGTTGTCGGCGCCTCTACTCTTTTCTGCCCGCTCTCTCTCTACTCATACCCGACTCTATCTACATACAATAACAAAACAACAATAGCCAAACCCCAGCCCACCTTGTCACACATATACTTTTACTTCACATACTCACGATACTCGATACTCGGGGCCTCCTCATCCTTTCACTGTTTCCGTCACCTCAGCCCTCTGTCTTTTTGGCTCCAACGCCCCGCTCTTCTGGCGCGCTACTCAGCTCAGTCTCACTTTTTTCGGCTCCCTCTTACTCTACAATAAACCGCCCAGCCGCGCCCGACGGGGTCAACCCTCCCTACTCTCGGACAAACGCCACTACCACTACCCGCGAATTCGCGAACCTGGAACACATAAAGTCCCCGACGTCCCCCTTTGGACGTCGCCCTTGATCATGCTGGAACCCCAGGCCATCAGAGGGCCTATCGACCAGACTGTTGGCTACGGACATTCACGAACACGAACAACCTCCTCAACCGCCTTTCCTATGCAATTTCAAACCTCTCACCTCGCCCAGCCGGGCCCCAATTTCTCACAGAGCCGTCGCTCACCCTCTGTTGGCACTTTTAGTACCTCCTCGAGTATTCCTCCCCCTGCCGCCTATCGCTCTTCTTCACAATCTGAGCTTCGCCGCTCGACATCAAGTCGCTCAGGCGGGGCCAGCAGTCAGCCCTCCAGCTATGTTGCCCTTCTCCGAAAACAAAAGGGAACCGTCTGGTGTGATCGTTCGCAATATGAGGACCCACGGCTCCTTGCCCAACAACGTGCTGCAAAGATGCGAGCAACCCTAGAGGTTGTCGGTGGGCGCAGCGGTACTTCTGGCGGCACCGGACGAACCAGCACCGGTCTTAGTACTACAAATAAGGTAGCCGCGAAGATTCCCAAGATCAGACACCACGGAAAGACTCCTGTGGTTGGCTATGCTCCTGGCGAGAACCACGTTGGTGTCGGCGGTGTACCCATGCGACTGAGTGCGACTGAAGTTGAGGCTGAGAGCAGCGAAGATGAGAATGTGCCTGGCAGCAACCGCCTTCATCACCGTAGAACGGGGAGCAGCGGACGAAGCAGCACAGCCAGCAGCCGTCGAAACCTTGCCTACCGCACATCTGGTGGCATGGGTAGCCAACATAGCCAGCACAGCCGAAGGTGGAGTCCTGGCGACACTCCTGAACGCACTGGCAGTTTGGTGGAAGCTACACCTGAAGTTATCGTCAACGATGGTGCTAGCGGCAAGGCTCACAGCATGGCGAGTGGCAGCAGCGGCGAGCGTGCCGACAACGTGGGCGAGCTGACCAGCAATGCACCCAGACTGGCTTCCAACTCACTCATGCACTCGGCCCTCACCCGAGAGAAGAGTGTCAAGTCAGCTGATGAGCTGAGGAGACGTGGAAGTGTCGATGAGCGAACATCAACCCTTAGCTCTGGCCGTCTTTTCATCGCCAACCCTGATTAAGATGATTTTCACGCGATACACACCTCTCCGCTGGCTATGAATCACTATATTATGACACGATGAGCCAACAGGAGATTCTTTTATTTCATTTGTTACAGCGCACCTCGGAACAAAAGGTGGCTTGCATTGGCCGGCGTTCAAGCATTGTTTTACTGTCGTTTACTCTCCAAAATCACCTGTCGCTTCAGGGTCTAGGTCCATACACCCTACGAACTTCCTTTTCCAATCTCTCGCTGTCATCTCTACACCTTGGATGGACGAAGTTGTGCATTTGGAGCGGGGACTCCACTGTCGTTGAAGGATATAGTGCTTAAAAGATACCTCTGCTTCCATAACCAGGATTCCAGATAAAAGTATGCTTTAATGAGATATCACCCCTTGATCTCACCTGAGAACAGGGGGCTTGAACCAAAACATCGTGTCTTCCGCCCTTGTGTCTTGTGAAGTTGAGTTTTCTGTGGATCAAAATCATATAATTATGATCGGCTGCCTCTCGTATTGTCACATCGGGAAACTTCTCTGTATCTCAATGCCCCAGTGACGTTACTGCTCAGCGACGATCAGGGTTGTCCGTCAGCCTGACTTAAATGTTCCACACTGTAAGGTCATTCAGATCCCTTTGCTGCGCCAATGGTTGGTGCTCGGTTGCTGTTACGAGATCGGCCCCTTAATGATATCACTGGGGATTCCTATTCTCCGTTGGAAGACTAGGGAGGGATGGCAATTTTAGCAGAAATCGCATGGTGATCCAGGCACTTGCGGGTCGATGACATAGGCCTAGAGGAGCACCAGCCACAGACCCTGAATTCTAGTCAGCCGAGGCTTAGCCGTGTCTTCCCTGTTGTGCCTTCCTGTTCACCACGTCAACTGATAAAGAGGGGACGCGTAAATTGCCCGCTTGCCCTTTTGGCGCCAATAACGCGTTGAGCGCGCGTTTCCATTAAGTTTGATCCCTTTTGGGCCCTGGCTTCCTTTTCCACTTGGTTGCTTCATGCCACTTGCGGACCTCGTGCACCTACCAAAGAGACCTTTACTTTTTCCTCAATCAACAAATTGGAGGCTTCAAGGCACAAGAAGCATTATCGAATGAAGTGATCATTTGTGCCTTTCTTTAAACTTCTTCTCATCCGCCCTTTATCACATGATTTCCCTTCTTTTCACGATACCTGGAAAGCGCCTGCCTCGCAATCGATATTAATCCTACACTTCGCATACTACTCAAACCGCACGTATTTCGCCTCGAACGAAGCCCAATTGAGCCATCGAGCTCTGATCAACACATAATGCCTCTCTACGAACTCTCAACGAACATTCAGGAATCTGAGGCTACTGGCCACAAGAGAAGTCACGATGAATTCGCAGGCGAAGATGGTGGAGTTGAAGCTTCTGAAGATGTTAAGCTGCCACCGTTGGCTTCAGAACAATCCAATGGGGATTGTTGTGAGTAGGGACTAACTGCCAATGTTTACTTATACTGACTATTTATAGCATTGCCTTGTGCTGTAAATGGGGAAAGAGCCACCTCGCCGGCATCGTCAGAGCTTAGTGAGCCTGGCCCTTCTACTCCTCCTCGCCCCTCTCCCTCACCCCACACGCCTTCCAAGAAGCAAGCAACACAAACTACCATTACCTCGGCGTCCAAATCGGCGACTACCCTAGCAAAGCGAAAGAAATTGACACCTCAAGAGAAAGCCGAGAAGGACAAAGCAGTTGCCATACTAAAGGTAGAAAAGGCAGAAAAGGCGAAGGAGGCTGCTCGATTGAGGGAGGAACGTGAACAGAAGGCTGCTATACGTGCAGTTGAGAAAGCCCAGGCCGAAGCGGAGAAGGCTGCCAAAGCCAAAGAACGTGACGATAAGCGACGTCAGAAGGATGAGGAAAAGAAACGCAAGGACGAGGAGAAGAAGCGAAAGGAGGAGGAAGAGGGAAAAAAGGCTCGCCAGCAACGAAAACTCGGCGCTTTCTTCAAATTCCCAAGCACCCCCAAGAAGGTTGCCGACAACACCCAAGCTAAGAATGCCATGCCAGGGGATGGAAGCCCAGCCAAAGCTATCAGCAAGGATTCGAAAACCGAATATGAGAAGCTATTCAAACCTTTCTTCGTCAAGGAGCACACACGAGTTGCCCATATCGGACCCGAGATGGACACGGAAACACGCGAGGTCAAGTCAAAAATACTTGATGAATGTATCGCTGGTCAGCGAGAGGATGAATTGAAAGCTTCCCAATTTGATCCTGTTCTCCTTTTCGCCCTACCAAACAGACCTCCCAAGCGAGGCATGCTCCATCATCCCGTTAACCACATCATGGAACAAGTCTACAAGGAGACAGAAAAAGCAGAAAACGCTGGTCCGGAGCATGCTGATAAGATCATGCGAGACACCCGCCAAAAGCTCTCCAAAGTGCCTATGAAGATTATTTCGTTCTCGCAAGATGTTCGACCACCCTATTACGGAACGATGACTTTCAAGCCTTTTGCCCTCGGAAAAGCCAATATGAGCCAATTGGCCCGCAAACCTACAGGAAGACGACTGCCTCTCGACTACGATTATGATTCAGAAGCTGAGTGGCAGGAAGAAGAAGAAGGCGAGGATCTTGATGTTGACGACGATGAGGAGGAAATGGACGATGAAGACGACATGGATGGGTTTCTTGATGACTCGGAAGATGCTGGTCTATCCCGGCGACTCTTTGCAAACACATTGGAGCCGAACAGTACTGGGATTTGTTTTGAGGATGGAAATCAAGTGGCGAACAAGGCTGTTTACGAACACAGGATGGAGTTCATACATGGTAAGTGTGGTTAAATTCAGGTGAGATAGAGCATCAACTAACTGACTCTAGATGGACTTCAGCAAACCTGGGGCATTGATCCGTTCTCAACGCAGTATTGGGAGCCTGAGATCAAGACAAAGACGACTAAACCTACCAAACCTACACCGGCATCTGAGACCACCAACAAGATGCCCCCCCCTCCCACGCCTTCCAATGCATTCTCAGCATTGACAGGCGGTAATAGCAACGCCGGTGGTGATGCGCTGAAACTCGTCAAGTCGGAGCTTCTTGATGATGTGAAGAGAGCTATTTTGAACAACAAAGCTTTGTCCAAGGTTGGAATTATCGACTTTCTTTATCACCAATTTCGAGACGACGTGTCTCGTACCGAGGTGAAGAATACGGTTGAGATGGTGGCAGAGAAGACTGGCAAAGGACGGTCCAAAGAATGGGCATTGAAGAGTGGACATGAGATTACCTCATGAATATTGAAAGAATCGGAACAACATGATTTATTTTTGGCTGAATATTAGCGTTGGAGTGTATGGTCTGCATGGGATTGCTTCATGGAATTCACTGGAAGGGAAAAAGGGGGTTGATGGCCGATTTTACAAGTAGCAAGGCTTATGTCGTGGTATCTGATATTGATGCGGTAGATCCGGAGTATATACCCTCATGCTATTCAAGTTGGTGAAGAGAATACCAATTTATAGGAATTAATACACTGAAGAAACTGACGTGAGTAGCCCGGCTATTTTGAGAGTTTAATGCAGGGAGGTCATTTAAAAGCTGTTGACGATGACGGAGTTTGCGGGGCCAAATTAGAACCTTGAAGCTGGGGGAACGCGTGCCCCTGAAGATTGGGGGCATCCACGAATAGAAGTTGACGTGTTTCTGGAACCTTTTTCATTCCTCAAAACACAAAACATTTACGATTTATTCTACATACCGATAAGCTCAACGCCTCGTTTCGATACTCAAGCCACCAGCCAACTCGTTTCTGTATCTAATTGATTGGTGGTGCTCGATCGCTGAACTATCCTTCTGCCTAGGTGCTGCTGGCGATTACGCAGCTCGCCTCTTGCGCCTCGGAGCTGTATAAGCTCTCGATCCATCCCACCACATTCCTTCAACTTACACGCAATGACAACTCGACCACAATAACATCCCTCGACCGCATTAAATCTCTCGACATCTCCTGTCACTGGCAGCGCGACATGTGCGCTCGCCCAGTATGGAGGATCCATGGGGTTCTCCTTGGACCAACGACTCGCCCCCGAAGATAGACCTTCCCGCGCCGCCGCCGCATGCGCATTTCACTGCAGACCATTCGGGCAGCTCGCAGCGCGTTTCACCTGCCCATACGCCATGGAACGAAGACGATGATGCCTGGGGCGGCTGGGCCGAGGCGGGCAAGGACAGCAGTCCGCGCTGGGGAAGATCTCCTGGCTTGCGGCCGATAGGGGGTAGTCCTGCTGGTTCGAGGTTACCATCGCCGACGGTGGATCCATGGGGACGCACACCGACGTTTGACATGGTACGGGTACGGAAGGAAGATAATGGAGACTCGGCGATAAGTCTTGGTGAAGGGCTGCGACCGATTATAGGACGGGTTGCGACGAGGACGCCATCTCCTGTTCGCTCACTTAAGGAGAACGCGGCAGATGTCTGGCAGCAGCCGGATCCAGCCCTTTCACATAGGAGCATTAGTCCCTTACCGAAAGAAGATGAGGGCCGACCGGGTTCACCTAATGGGCTGCCCAGGCCAGCCTTACAGCATGAAACGAGACCGGCACTGCTACGACAACCGTCGAACAAGGTTTCCGAACTGGTGGAATTGTTCGATGATATGGCTAAGAGCACCCATAGCGTTTCACCGGTTGACCCGACGATGCGAAAGGTTTCTGATAATGCTTTGTCATTTCAGGAGGGCACATCTGATACTGGGGTTGGTGGGCCGGAAGAGCCGGAAGAAGATTTAAAGTTGAAGAATGAACCCAAGTCGGAATCTGAGTCAGAGTCTGAATCTGAATCCGAGTCTGATGAGGCACTGAAGCTGGATGAAGAGGTTAAGGACAAGCCGGAGCCTGAACTAGGACCAGAAACAAAAGCTGAAGCCAAAATTGAGGGACCACCCACAGAAGAAAACGATGGAGCGGAAGAAGTGACAAAAGAGTCACTTAATACGAGCGATCAAGGCGAAACAGAATCGGATTCATGGTCAGATTTCGAATCGTCTACTCAGGATCCTCCAAAGGGTGAGACTCAGGAACCACAAGTGGAAGTTCCCAAAGAGCAACCGCTGGTGTTCGAGACTACGGTCAAGGTAGAAGCACCCGAAGAGCCAACAGCAGCACGACCAAAGCCACCGTCGGTGCCTTTCTCAATCGACTTGTCAAAGTTGGATGATCTCTTTCCCTCAGTCGAAACCTCTTTCCCAGCCCCAGAGCCGGTCCCTGATGTTATCATCGACGATAATTTTACCTCAATCTCGGAGCGCAAAGCTTGGTATCTCATGTCAAGACCTGGCTCAATGCGGAAACATAACATGGGAGACGATGAGAATTATGTGCGCGTTGGGTGGCAGAACTCTCACGTACGTGAACAGTCGATCAGGATCGTGAGACGATGGATGGAGGAAGATTCCATCACAGGACGTGTTGTGCTTGGTCGAAGAGGCGGTGCTGCGGGTGCAAAGATATTCAACTGGGATTCAGTAGCGCCCTCCACAGAAATCTCAATCTCTGAACTCTTGGCGCGGAAGAATCACTCCAGGCAAACTTCGGTGGCATCTAAAGGGACAGCAGCGTCGCCTACAGCAGCAGCATTTGGATGGGGTAGCGAGCCGGTTCCCTCGTCAACTGCGGCCGCACCACCCTCTGCGCCTCGCACTTCGAATGTGAGCGAGCCGAGTTCAGCAGCAGAGACGTCACCTGTTGAGGCCACCAAAACATCTCCCGTCTCGGCGACACGACCTCCACCTATCGCACCTCCTGCAAAGCCACCTACCATCGAGGAACCCCCATCTCCTATAAAGCCTATACCGCTGAAACCTACAAACCGACCTCTATCTATAACACAACCTATACCTTTCCCTCCCTCCCCTACGATTTCTGAACCTCAATCCCCTATACATCCTCCTTCACTTCTATCAACAAACAGGCCAGTCTCGATCTCACAAGCCCCAACGTCTCCTTTGGCGCAGCCCCCGACCAATGCAGGATGGGGCGAAGATGAGGAGGAAGATGATGACGATTGGGGAGATATGGTTTCGTCGCCTACAGTCGATACAAATGGCGGCTTCAATTCAATGGATGCGATTGTTGATTCCAATTCGACCGACAAGGGAAATGCCAGCAAACTGTTGATTACCACCCAATCTCCTATGAGTGATGCTATCAAGAGCACTCCCGACATGGAAACGACAAGCAGCGGTCGTCCTTCTATGGACACTCTGCATGTACCGACGGAGGGTTTTGCGCCTAATAATTTTCAACCGCCTAAGGGCATCTGGAATTTCCCATCACTTAAAGGCATAAAGTCAAGCCATTCTAGGTCTACTACGGTTGATATGAGTGTTTCACCTGGGAAGAGTGTATTGCCTAGTCACTCACGGTCGACTACAATCGATTTGGGAGCTTCGCGATCGCCTCTGGACGGTTTTGCATCTGCAGACTTGGTGTCAAATCAGGCAAAAACCCCTGTTGAAGTTGCCGACAAAGCCAATACATGGGACTCTTGGGGCTTAGGACTGCTCGATGATTCCAATAAGCCAGTTAAACCAAGGGAAGACAGGTTGTTTGCAAGTCAAACACCACCACCTCCTCCTCCTCCTCCTCCTACCATGTCTATCGACGTATTGAAAGAAACGGCTTCACTTAAAAAACCACGACCGATGTCACTACCTGTCCCCCCGCGACCACAAATAGATGTGGAATCCCCCAAAGACGACGAGATGGTCGCAAATATCCTTCGAGATCTCCCAGATCTCTCTTACATGTTACGATAACGCGAAGCAGCCATGATGAGGAGTAAGAGATGGAAACTGTGCATGTTATGGACTTTGCCAGTAGGAAATAGGAGCTTGCTTTTACATGTCACATATATGTGTATTAATCATCGATAAGGCGTTTGTTCTTGTGATTTGTAAACAAGTGTCAAACAGTATTATTGTCATAATTTGTTTTGAATACAAAGTATAAAGTATCAAGTATATGAAGATGTTGCAAACAGTGGTGTAACACTAGACGTGTGCCAACGGAGGTTTACCTACCTCTAGCGACTCTCACACAAAGAGAAGAATAGAAAAACATCAAGCTTAAATGGTAGATATACAGTGAGCTGCCACGAGAGTTGTCTGAATCTTTCTTACCGCCACAGGGTAGGTCTAGAGTGGATAGAGATACAACGATAAATCAGTCTGGATTCTATTAATGACTTGTTCTCAGGTTACAGTATGAATGTATCACTAGGGTCAGTTTGAATAAGTGGAAAGTAAACTTGAAGATGTTATTAGGTATAAAGCCAAGTCCAAGTCCTTTGTCTACTCGTCGTGCTTCTCCTTATTATTTGACCAACAAGATCATATCATGTTTCATACACCATTATCGTTCAACGGTGTTTTCCCACCACTTACACTTCCGAACTATGAAATCAGTGAGTATGGTATACACTTAGTTTTCGATGGACCTACTCATTTGAACATAACGCAGACACCAGGTCCCTTTGCTCGGTATGGATAAAGCTCCCTTATAGACTTAAGAGTCAGTATTCTTACCCAAGTAGTCCGCAAGTCGGCTTAACATACTCATAGACAATCTATTACCTTGGTAGACGGATGGTTCTCTGAGCGTCGCAGTTCTTCTCTTTCTTGACCGTACTCCACTGGAGGAATATTCGAAGGACGATACTGATGTTTATATCTTTATGCGGCCGCCAGGAGTCAAGTACCGCCAAGCTAGCAATTCAATACCAACTCCACAGGCGCACCCGTAAGAGCCATAGCATTGCTTGATGACGGCGCTTAAAGAACTGGCAATCTTTGCAAACATATGTCCTGCTGTACTCTTCGGCGTGAGGCTCAAGGGCCAATGTCACACCCTCGTTGCACGCGCCTCTTCTATAGGTGCCGCAGTCGTCGCAGTCTGGAAGAAATGTCGCCGTTTCCTAGAGGCGGTATTTCACTTCGCAGTGGGCACAGGTCCTGTATAGTACGAGAGTCTGGCACATGTCGCCGGGCTTATTGCCTATAGAATGTTGGTGACGAGGCGCTTTTGTAGAGGGACATGAGATGTCGATATAGCTTGGTTTGGTTTGTTCAGAGAGTTTATAAATCTAACAGATGGGTAAATTATGGATTAAAAGTATTAAAGTGAAGGAGGAAAAAGAAAAAGGAAAAAAGAGACAAAGAATGGTATTTATACTCTTGACAAAGGATGGAAGAAGCTCATTCACTTACAACAAACGGCTCGACGCGCGGCCATTCACTGATTCACTTTGCAACACGACGAACGCTCATTTCTCATTGATATGCACTAAAAGGTTTGTGTATTTACGACCTAACTCTGTTAAACTTGGGACTGTAGGAGAGATATACAAGGCAACCTGTGATACTATACTCTAGCGCTGTGTGATGATGATGATAGAACCAAGGACTTCCAAGTCACATGGCTACCATACACGCGCTTTTCCCTCCAATTGTGCGCCTACTTGGGGTCGTGCGCATGCTCCTCCATGATCTTGAGCTGGAGCTCCAGACTCTCAAGAGTCATCTTGGAGCGACACGATCGACACTTGTAGTTGGCGTTTGTATCCTGAAGAGACTTATCAGGACAGGTGGTGTGGACAACTGTAGACTTGTCGTTATTTTCTGTGTATTTGACAAGTTCGACTTCTTTGCATGAAATGCAATGGCGATGCCAAATCTTGCTTTCATTCATTTTGTCGATGGGGTCTGCTTTTGTTGGTAAGTTTGTTTGATGGGTTTGCTATGAGTTTTAGTTGGTAAGAAAGATGATGACATGGATGGAGATGGCCGATGGTGGCTATTTATATAATAAATGCATTTGAGGCGATTGAAGGAGGAATATGATTAAGAACAGTGGCTCATCGTCATTGTTCCAAGTCAATAGAATATCTTCGGTTGTGTATTACTTACAAACCTGAACAATGGGCTTAGGACAATATCATTGTGTAAACTGTGCCAGTGAACAATTCTCGAAAGAGAACAAGTGATATTTAGTTGTATATTGCTGTGGTGGTCATGCCAGGTGTTCTTCACGTTTGATGAACTGATGTCTAGAACAGAGCATTGATATGTTCAATTATTGGCGGTCCTCATATCAGTATCAAGAACGTTCTTACTAACTATCTTTATTACATATTCTCAGAGAATCTGTGCCTTACGGATCCAAGTCCATACTCAGCCCAGGAGGCGCAAACACAACCCGATGAGTCTGAATTCCTCTCCCCGATCTATTCAATCTCCCTCTCAACCGTCCACTTCGCCTCAACGCCGGTGGCCTACAATCCCTGCAATATCTCTCTATATGCCACCCCGTAGGTCGAATCTGCCGGTATATCCAGTTCACCCCCTGGTTGCAAGCGCCGTAGGTAGCCAAGTCAGTGTTCTCGGCTTCCTCGCACATTGGGTTATAAGCTCTCGATATTTCATGCTGAAGCCTGCAGTTGGGACATTGGGCCCAGAATATAAATCCTCTGCACATAATTTATAGTAGTAAATGTGTGGCTGCTGAGGAATGTGGGTGGGATAGTGGTGAGAAGAGGCGATAGCTAGTTAACTTCTGTATTTGGAGAGGCAGAGAAGAGATAGGCAGTGTAGAAGAAGTGGTCTTGTTCTTATTTCTCTGACGGTAAACCTCTGATTCAGAACTTATGCTTCGTAATGCTGGTATGGCTGAGGATTTTGTTACGATCAACTGTGAATTGGTTCTACGAGATATTTCAGGGTATCACCGAACTCACTTCGGTCTACACAACTTTCAGTGACTTACACCAAACATCCCTTTATCAAAACCACTAGCACAGTACTCGGACAACCCCCATTACTGCCATTAAGTTCCTCCCAATATACAATCTTATATCTCAATTCACTAAACATCAGTCTTTCTCCCCTTATTCGCACGATACAACCTCGTAAAAGCCCCGGCCTCATCCCCCAACAACTCCTGAGGCGGCCCAAACTCCACCAAAGAGCCTGCATCCAACACAGCAACCTTGTCAAAGTCAAGCAATGTATCAATGCGATGGGCGATCATGATGATGGTTCGGTCTGAGAACTCTGTGCGGATAACCTCCTGCATCCTTGCATCGGTCTGTGTATCGACGCTGCAAACTGTCAGTGAAAAGGGGACATAGAGTATGCTGATGATGTGACTTACCTGCTTGTTGGCTCATCGAGGATGAGTAGCGAACTTTTCTTAAGCAAAGCTCTTGCAAGGCAGAAGAGCTGTCGCTGGCCGTGAGATAGAAAATTCTCGTCCATCTTCTCATCCAAGGGATCCTTGTCATCATCGATTTTGGCTTGAATAACAGACCAGATTCCCACTCGCTCCAGAGCGTTCCTGACCTCATCGTCTGAAGATGTGTTGCAAGGGTCTAGATTGGCTCTGATGGTATCGCTAAACACAAACGGATCTTGAGTCAAGCAGCTCAGACGTTGGCGGATCAGATATCTGGGTATAGAAGATATATTTTCTCCGTCAAGAGTGATCCGGCCGTTGACAATTTCCGCCATGCGAAGTAAAGCCTGGACAAAGGAACTCTTTCCACTGCCGCTTCTGCCGCATATTCCGAGTTTCTCGCCGGGCTTGATACTGAATGACAGTCCACGCAGGACAGGCTCACTCGTGTGTCTATAGAGTCAGTATACGAACAGAAGACCTTCGCTAGACGACTTACTCATACTGAACATCCACATTCTGAACTTCCAAGCCACCGTCTCTCGGCCAGTGCTCTCCCGGCTCACTATCTTCCCCTATCTTCTGCTCATTCGGCGCAGCAGAACAGAACATTCGAATTCGCGCAATGGCACCCAACGAAGTCTCCAGAATCGACCAGTTAAGAACAATGCCCTTCATGTTAGTACCAAGCCTCATCATGTTGACTAGCGCAATACCCAACAGTGAAGGGTTGATCTTCTCGCGAAGTGTGACGGCGAACACAACGAGAATAACTGTCAAGAAGGCTACCACCATGTCCAGGACTAGAGTAAGCCATCGTTGGATGCAGTTTAGAAGGTATGATGGCTTTTGGGCTTCGTCGATACGAGTTAGGACTTTGTCAGTGTAAGGTTGAGTCCAGCCAAAAGCTCGAATTGTCGCAAGACCATTGATGGTCTCGAGAAAATGACCAAACAAGGGTGCCTTGTGTTCAATTCTTTGCAGGATGTCAGTAGGTGTGGTATTATCACAGAGAAGAAGTGTATCTTACTCTAGAAGACGGAGTTGCTTCGAAGTTCGAACGTAGAAACGCTGGATAGCGACGAGAATAGCAATGACAAAGGGAATCGAGATGGCAAACCAACTCACGGCCGCCATAGCAAGACCAGCTGCGCCAAAACATGCAGCAACCTCTGAGATACTAGTCAATATCGCATCTCACCTTGTGATATTTGAGATTTCTTACCAAAGAGGAATACTGATGAAGCAATAGGAAGAATGATGTCGACATGGCGCAAGTCTTGGCTGAACCTGGGAAAGGTAAGTGTGATTCCAAGGACTTCGTCGTGAGTTTCATACCTGTTGATCAAAGATCCTGCCTCACTATTATTGAGGAACGACAAAGGTGCGCTGAATAGATATGAGTAAACTTTGACTGCAGTAGAGAGTGAGGGCTAAATACCTTATAGCAGCCTCCAGGAGTCGCGAATGAAGCACCCTTCCACTGACCGGCGCACAAACCAAGAGAAACGTCCTAAGATATCGTCAGTAAAGCCCAGACATTCTTAGATGATATGACCCACGCGATCGCCAGCGTAATAAAGACTCCTTCGAACGCAGATAGGACGGTATAAATACTCAGCCAGTAGCCAATATCGGTACTGGGACGTCCTTTACCGTCACCCCACCAGGTAATCCAGACATCTACCACAAGTTAGTTATTTTCTTTCTTTACTCCCTTATTCTTGGGCTTACATCGGAAGGCTGTAATGACTCCTCCGCTGGCGATCAAGAATGCCTGGAGAGCCATATTGTGCAGACCGTTGGACTTGAAGTAGTACATGAAAACACTTCGGTCACTTGGAATTTCGACTGGTTCGTCTTGCACCTGACTCTTGACCTCAGCCTTATCGTTCTCTTCTGTAGGCTTAGTATCGGTTGACGGCTGGTCGCCGTTCTCATCGTGGCTTGAGATATCGAGGTTCTGGATATACCCCCCTCCAGAGCGTAGATCAGAAAAGGTGCCCTGCTCAACAACCCTTCCACCCTTTTCGAGAACGACAACAAAGTCGGACTCGGGCAGTCTATTCACTATACATATTGTCAGTTGGCTGAGTATGAAAAACCAATGTCAACTTACCTGCGTGGGTAGCCAAGATAACAGTTGTTCCGTTCTTTCGAAGGAGCCCATCTTTCCCAAAGACTCGAGTAAAGATGATTTGCTCCGTGACTTTGTCGAGCCCACTGAAAACATCATCGAAAATAGCTATAGGCTTCCTCGAGTACACTGCACGAGCAATGGCAATTCGTTGCTTCTGTCCTCCACTCAGCTTAACTCCCTGCTCACCAACCTGTGTAAGATCACCCTCGGGCAATCGCCCCAAGTCGATAGTAAGATCACACGCATTAACAACTGTCTCAAACCAGGCGCTATCGTATCCTTTAGACTCTGCAATAATGTTGGCGCGGATGGTCGCATTCATAACCCATGGAGTCTGGTCGCAAAAGGCCACCTCGGATGAGTTCAGAGAGACGTGGCCGTTGGAGGAAGTCGTTTCGCCTAGGATTGCCTTGAGCAAACTCGACTTGCCTGAACCGACTGGACCAACCAGCATAGTAAGCGATCCGTTCTTATGCCCTGGAAAGGAAGTATTGATGTTCTCAAGAACAGCTTTCTCGCCCCAGTTGAAGTTGCCGTCTGCGATCAAAATCCGTGTTCCATCAGCTCCGATCGGTATATCTTTCATGGTGATCGCCTCGAGGGTTTCCTGCAGACGGTCCGAGGTCTCGTGAGGGGGGTTGAATGAGTCTTTAGAGTGACCATGGATCTGACGGCGATCGACTCTTTCTTCCAATTTGAGAAACTCTTCCACTCGCTTGAAACAACCAAAGACTGAGAAAGATCCTGGGATACTCCCAAGAAGACTCGATAGCGGATCCATCATAACGCTCAAGATTGATAATGCTGTGATAGCCTGGGCCGCAGAGAAGGGCTCGCCGTTACTAAGTTTGGCTGCGATAGCATAGGCACCAAATGTAATTGCCTCAGTCATACCAACGTTGCAGTTTGCTAACATAGTAAGTAGAAGAAGATTCGTAGATAAAGGTGGACTTACTGATGCAGTTGAGCCAAACTTGAATGAGACGGTAGTGTTTACCAGCATTGATCTCGTCATCTCGTTTCTGGGAAACAATGCCCTTGAATCGTTCTGAAAGACCAAGCATCTTGACCGGTTTCATAGAAGACAGAACCTCAGAAGTGAGATTAATCCGGCTCTGGGTGGCCTTCTGATATTGGATTTGGCGTGCAACCATCATCTTGCCAATGGAGCCTGAGAGCGACAGACAAACTGAATAGTTAGCATCAACTGATGAGAAATTCATGTGGACTCACTGATTGCTGTGACGATGGGCGCAACGCAGACGGCGCCGAGTTGTGCTGCCAGCATGTACATGGCGATTCCTACAGTTAGTGAGTTCGCCCAAGACTCCACCAAGAGGAAGTGAAGTTTCTCAATCAGGGTTTCAACATCGTTTCCCATAAGTGTTACAGCTGAAGACTCATTGAGCTCATCGGTAGGAAGCTTCATCATCTTGCCGTAAATCATGGTGATGAGGCCACCACGGACCATAGCACCGGCTCTGAAAGTAAGGTGTTCATACCAAGCTGTGAGAATCTACAGAGATCAGCTTTGAAGTTTGATTTCATACATGTATTATCATACCGCAGAACCGACGAAAACAAAAGCAAATGCGCCAATCAAGCCATAACCCAGGTTCATAGTTGACTCAGACTTAGGCATGGTGAGAAAGCGTAGGGCACTGCTGACAAGAAAAGGCTGAGAAATGCTCAAGGCAATCATTCCAATACGAGGCGGTATTATGCCTAAGAGTTCCCATCTCAGAATACTGATGATGGTCAAAAACAGAGAAGGCTTTTTGCTGTTTGATGTTGCTGTAAATTTGGTCAGAACAGCCATGTTCTTAGCTTGCAGCGAAACATACCTCTCTTCCAAGCTTTCCCAAAGCGAACTGCAAGCTTTTCGGAAGATAACTTCTCGTAAATGGTTGGAAGGTCATTATTAGTCAGGACAGTGGCCCAGCCTGAGATGAGCAGCGAATTCAACCAGACAAAAAACCCACGGCTGAAGGGGCCGCTCGTACTCTCTCTGGAAAGGCCCTTGTCGTCGGAGATCAAGATATTGCGCTTCTCGATTGTTTCCAGTACTAACAGGGCCAGCTTGAAGGTGGTTGAGCATGACAAGGTTGCAGCATAAGCAATGTTGATAGAGAGTAGCCATTCTGTTCGAAGTCGAGCAGCGTCAAATAGTAGCGAGACGAATAGATAGGCAGTAAGAAGAAACGATGGTCGGACGGACTTGACGTGCTCGACATGAGCTAAGAGAAGGATTGAGAAGGCAGCTAGGAGATTAAGAATGGCTGCTGCAAGTGAGAAGCGAGTGTTGAGCTGCTTTACAGAAGGGACCAGAGCAATCAGTACTACCTGCAGGGCTGCATATACAGCCGAAGTGATCTATCAGTATCAGTTAGTAGGTATAGATAGACCCATCACGGTGGTTCTTACAAGCTTGGGCGTGTAGGTTGCGTGACGCTTGGTCTTGTCCGGGCTTTTGAGCAGATAGAAAGCCCGTGGTCCAGCAATTACCAGAAAAATGGCAGATGGAACGATATTCAAAATACTCTCTTGAAAAGATACTTAAGAATAATTAGACAAAATACCATGGTAGACTCTGTCATGCTCTCACAAGTGAAGTCGAATCCGCCGCGACAGCCCTCAGTCCAGACGCTGGGCCCAAAGAGGCCATCGCCACAAGCCGTTGAATTGTAGCTGTCCATCGCTATTAAAGCGACACCAGAGACCTGTGCTCCGGTGAATATAAGTTGTAGCAACTCAAAGAGGTAATAAATCGTCTTGAAGTCCTCAACCCCAGGTCCTTATACATGAGCGCGTAGTAACACGCTGTGCCTGTGTCGATGACAAGGGTATGCAATTAGGTATGCTTACTTACTGGCCCTGCAATCACTATCCTCGTACGCCTCTGTCTTGCGTATGCTTCAGGGTATATGTTGGTATTTCCAAGGAGCACGTCACCGAGAAGCGTTTAGATAGTAGAGCGTAAGCATAACGGGTGTATCGGGTGAATTGCATCCGCAACAGGGATATACCCCATTGAATGAGCATTTCCCTTATGAGTTTGGTTGATGTTTTATCATTTGTTAACCAGAAACGACTTACAAAAGTACCTTGATACGACCATATCTGGAAGGTGACTGGCGGTTAAGCGTACACTATCACCAAAGAGCATTAGCCTGCGATAAGTGTCAAAGTTGCGATGCTGTGATACAGAGAATTAGTGAGTGATACGTGAACATTTGAGTATCTTTTAGATGTAAACAATATATAAATAAATGTTTTGATATTCAAAATGAGACTGCCACTTCCTGGTAATCTAAACTCTTCCTGCACAAAACACTACCGAAGCCGTAGGGGATCATCCGGCATATAATCATCCGTTTCATATCCTTCATTGTCCATTGACTCTTCTCTTGAGCGCTTCTTAGGCGGCTTAACGAAGAACAGCGCAATCCACGCAAGAGAACAAAGAAACGAGACGTAAAACCACGGCAGGCCCATCCAGATGCCTTTTCTCTTCAGGCCTTGATCGAAGAACCATGCCAAAACTGGTCCTCCGATAAAAGATCCTACCACCTGAATCATGGTTATCAGAGCATACAATCGAGCAGTAAACTCGGGCTGTACATAGTGCGTGACGGTTGCGCGCGCCAGGGGACTGTCTGCTGCACCAAATGTTCCAATGAATAGGCCGAGGAAGAACATGACGACATTGTGGCTTATTCCCTGCCAGAAAGCTCCGAGGACGAGTATTCCAGTTGAAATCCGCGTCAGGAACAAGTCTTTGCCGAAAGCTGTCATTCGAAATCGAGGGGACATGAGAATTCCCGAAACCCTCGGCAAGCCAGCCAGGATTATGAGGTTAAGGATCCCCAGAGGAGAGAGAATCAGGCTCACTTCAGCCATCTTCCACTTGAAGTGTTTACTGATGTATTGGCTCATAGTGGTCGTGTAAGCGGTGTATCTCGCGTCCTGGACGAAAAAGGTCACCATGATCATAGCGACGCTGGGATCTTTGAGGATTCTGAGTGACTGTTTAAGATCATTGATCCCGTGAGACATGTGTTCTTTGAAAGTAGTCGGGGCATTTTTACCACCCTGGGCTTTCTTATTCTTGAGGTTGATTGCCAACGTTTCGGGGAGAAAAAAGAGGATGGACACGATGATGGGAACCGTGAAAATGACAAGATATATGGGCAGCCAAGGGCCATACTTATTCATGAGAATGCCAGCAACGACAGGGCCAATAATACCTCCTGAAGTCGCACCAAATGTAAGCCAGAGAAAATGTTTGGCTCTAAAAGTCGTGTCAGTACAGGCAGTCAAGAACGGAGCGCTTTATGCTCACTTGTCTTCCTCCGAGCTCACATCAGCAGCAATCGAATAAAGAGTAGAAAGCATGACTGGAACGCCGCCGCCAAATATCTGAAAGAAGCCGCCCATAATCAAAAGATAAGGCTTTTCGCGAAGCCCGCCTTGGAAAGCTTTGATACTGAAGGGAGCAAAGAGGAAACACACGGCGATACCTGCCCAAGCGAACATGACTGTTGGCTTGCGGCCAATCTTGTCGGACATCATTCCATAAGGGAAGGCTACGACAAGGCCTTGATGGTATTAGATACTGCGGGTTTTGCGAATGTGCTAATTCAGAGTTACACTCACCAATAAGAGAAGTGATAAGGCTGTTCCATCCGTACAGATATCCTAGTTGAGACTGCACCTCATCCACCTTACATTTCATCTCATCGATGATATCGGCAGAAGTATCCTTGTAGTGAATATGGCAAAACATATCCTCAATTAGCCGCGCTGTAGGTAAAAGCAATAACATGCCGCTGAAGACAATCGCGAATTTGATGAATGAGACCAAGATAACAATCCGTTTCGGCGAGCGAACACCCCATCTCGAGAATCGATAGCTAGGAACTTGCTCTGTATGAGAATGGAAAGTGTCGTTTTCGTTGTCGTTGTCGTTTAATGCGTCATCTTCGAGCGGTTCCAGATCAAGCAGAGGTGCATCGAAGTGCGACTCTAACTCCACGTCTTCGCTTGAGACGGGTTGGTACTTGGTTGGCATCTTGCCAGCAAAAGATAAGAGATTTTAAGGAATGACTCAAAACAAGGCCATTTATGGCAAAGAAGAACAAGACGGTAACGATATTAATTGAAGAAGAGAGAGTAAAGATAGTCGAAGGCCTGGAATAATTAAGGGAGGCTGAGCACGAACCGAAGCTAGAAAAGTGACTAAGCTCGATCCCTAATGAAGTTGAAGCCAGGGGTTAGACATAAGCCACTGACGACCCCTGTAGCTGTAGCTCTGAGCCTCTGTAGGGCTGGCGTGGCCTGTGGCCGTGCCAGTATAATACGCGTATATCGCATTGATTCATTGGTTGGTGATCCAACTGTTTGCGAAGTTAGCTTGATATTGTGCATTATTAGAAGCTCTGTGCGCTCAAGTATTGTTCATGAATAGAAATAACCACTTACTAACATGAAGTTGAGTTGTATTGATATTGAATTAGTTCTTTGACAATGCAACATTCTACTAATACTCGACAACTGCCGGTCTCATTGATGCTTATGATGAACTCTGTTTCCTACGGCGGGGCCGCAACCCCGCATCCGGTACCTCCGCCCCGGCTCCGTCTATAACAGAGCTCACATCTTCTTGAATCATTATCATTGAACTGAGGTCCATCAAACATCCAAATCATCATGTCGTCTGCTCCTCTTCGAATTGGCTACGTGCCAGAGCACTTCTCCACGCCTCTCCATTTTGCCCAGAAGCACTTCGGCCTCGATGCGACACTCATTCCCTTCCCTTCCGGCACAGGCCATATGGTCACTGCCATCCGCTCAGGCGAGATCGATGTAGCTGTTGGTTTGACAGAAGGCTGGATTGCTGGTCTGGGCAAAGAGGGCGTCGAGGGAGATGGCGGGTATCGTCTTGTTGGCACTTACGTTGAGACTCCTCTGTGTAAGCCCTTCATAGCCTCACTATGAGAATGAGAAACACACTAACCACAAACACGTCAGGCTGGGCTATCTCCACGGGCGCAAAGCGTCCTGAAATCACCTCCGTCGATTCTCTCAAGGGCGGCAAGATCGGCGTCTCACGCATTGGCTCGGGCAGCTACGTGATGGGCTTTGTCCTCGCCGACCAGCAAGGCTGGCTGACTCCCGGCGCCGCTGCGAAGCCCTTTTCCGACACAGTCGTTCTCAACAACTTCGAGAACCTTCGTAATGCCGTGAACAGCGGCGAGGCTGATTTCTTCATGTGGGAGCACTTCACGTCCAAGAAGTTCTACGACTCTGGTGAGATCCGCCGTGTGGGCGAGATCTACACCCCCTGGAGCAGCTGGAAGATCGTCGCCTCTACCAAGTTGACCCAGAACGGGCTGGACGCACGCATTAAGGATCTGTTTGGAAAGCTGGATCAGGGTATTAAGCACTTCAACGATAACCAGGAGGAGGCTGTGGCGTATATCTCGAGCAGTCTTGGGTACACAGAGCCTGATGCGCGCGAGTGGCTCAAGACAGTTAAGTTCCCAACAAAGACAGAGGGTGTTGGCTCTGAGGTTGTTCAGAATACCGTATCAATCTTGCGAAAGGCGGGAGTTCTAGTTGAGGGCAAAGGCATGGAGCCGCAAGCCATGGTCTTCTCATCATAAGATAAGCTCAATTTTCAATCGATATCTGAAAGTATAGATCGAAATCTACCAGATGGATTCCGGCCCTTTAACCTCGCTCCGTACTCCATTCCCGATTCACCTAATGCACAGCCACCTTCTTAACCGACCAAGCAAGATTCCCGTCTACATCAGGGGTTCCTTGCAACAGAGCCGCCGCACATGATCGTAAAGATGAGAGATTTGGTTGCAGTGTTCTCTAAACAAGGTATTCTCTTCCATCTCGCATATGGCGTGTATTAGGTCTATGACACGATCCCCATACGAACTGGCGGACAGAGGCCAGAGACGTGACGCCCTGAGCTCTCGGTGGTATTCGTAGGAGGAGAGTGTCCGACAGCTTGAGCATGGTGCCACCCTGTATTGTCGATATGTATCAAAGTCATTTTCATTGAGAAGAACCCCCTTTTCGAAATGCTCGAGCTGGTGAGAGAGGAGGCGAAGGCATTTGAATATCGTATCAACGTAACACTTGCGCATTTCAAGCATGGCGTTGTCTATTGTGATAGGTCAGTTTTAACCATGGGAATATTCCAATTTCAAACATATATCTTTTCTTACCAACCATATTCAGACGTTGCAGCTCCTCCCACTCTCCATCTCCAATAGAGTCTTTCACCTCATCGGGCAAACTCTGCTGTTCCGACCTGCAGAAAAGAACTAGATTATTGCGAACCAATATCTTCACAGGATAAAGATCGATCCGGTCAGCAACTAAAGCAAACAGCAACCAGCCATTGACACGGTACAGATACTTTTCCTCTCTTCCGACGTCAAAGATAACATTTGTGATTCCGCGGAAGAATGAAGAATGACCAGAATCGTCCGGTTCAAGTCTCTGCTCCGCGTGGCAGGTGTGCTTAGGTGATCCCAGAGCTTTGTGCACTTCGGTCATGTAGAGCAACAGACGAGGGTCGCCACGATAATCGACCAGAACATCGTCGCCGTGGACAAGCCCAAGGACTATCTCGATAGCTCTTTTCGCTTGCGGATCCTTAAAATCGAGGCCCTTGATTTCGAGCACTTCACCCTTTCTCAAAGACTTCAAGTCCTTCCAAACCGGGCAGATACTCATGCGACCTATGTTGACTGGGAACTCCAACGTTGTCTCTTGGGTCGGCACGCGTAGCATGGTGTGGGTTGCAGATCTAGGAGTCTGAGATATTCCGTTGGCCTTTTTCTTCTTCCGATGTGGTGACATCGTGCTGGATGGTGATGAATTCGGCCTTTTTCTTTTCCTCCTCTGCCTTTTTGCTGCCATCGTGCTTGGTGGGGAATATGAAGGTTTAATGAGATGCCTCAAGGATAAGATTTGTAGAGGAAAGTTTATTTGGTGAGTTGCTTTGAGGAAATTAGACAGATGATTGAGAATTTTGGATGTTATGATTCACTGGCGGGTTTAATGGCACTGTTGAACGGATCGCGGCGTGCTTGTAGGTAATCGCAAAAACGGACGGCACGCTTAAACGGGTACTTGCCCAGAAGTTAACCAAGGCACCATACAGATCACTCTGCAAACACTCTCAAGACCCATCAATTATGCATGAAATAATGATATTATATCTGTGGTTAGTATTGTGCAATTTGTGTCCTGATTCCTCTTAGTTATATCTCAACTCGGTAACAGCTGCAGTGTAAGAAGTCTGAAGCTTTAACTCTCTTACAAGAAGGTGATATTTATCTATATAAGCTTCTAATCATAGCAACAGTATAGTCCATTTCGTGTTGGCTTGTTGTGCAAAGGTATTGGCATCTAATGTGAAATGTTTGTTGTCCCACTTGATCAGCTCACCCTAGATTCTATAGGCCTTGAGGCAGAAAAAAGATATAGAACATATATACCACCAGATATTATCTTGCTCTATAGGATAGTGGTTCCGATCTTATGAGTAGACTATAAAGTATAGGCGCAAAGTCTTAAAACTATATATAATTTGTAAACTATACGGATATATGTGGTAATTTATAGAAGTACTATTTTTACCTACTGCATATGAAAGCTTTGGTGCAGCATATAACAATACCATTGCCATATAATTTTACCCATGGGGATATGTGCAATGAAATTATATAAAAATTCACGTATTCCTCTTATAGGGCAGCTCAGAAATATGTTAATCAATATGCGAATGTTTGGTCCTTGATTTACACCAAGCCACTGAGACTCGAGGTTCCATTAATTGATGTCAGTAGCGGAAATAATTCCAGCCAAACTCCCCGATACCGGCCTCAGAAAATAGTTAGAACCCTTATCTCAAAACTTGCGAATGATTACCCCAATGTGTCACGAACCCCCCGCTTCAATTAATTGCGTGCTCAGGAACCCTGGATAATTCGATCACCGACATCCGCGACTATATAGAACCGTTTCGCTGTCCGCACTTCCACTCAAAAAGTTCCCAAGCCCGCCCCAAAACTCTCTTTGTCGCTGGATATCGTCGCATTACGTCAAAGGTCGTTGACTTTCGCTTATCGCGACTCGGGCCGAGACGCGCACAGTTGCGCGCATCTGGGGGCGTCGCATTTAGAATTTGAGCATGGCACCGGCTATGTCGACTTTTTCGGACGAGGGAATGCAGTCGCGCGAGCGTGAATATGGACAAGATGAGACGGATGATGTGGCAGTGCCATCGAGTCCTCTTCTCGAGCCGAGAGCGAAGTCGCCAGCTGGGCTGAGGGCTCGATTGGGCTTGAGTGGTGTCGCTCGAAGAACACTGGGTTTCAGCCTGTTGCTATTGACGGTGCTTTTATGGACGATGTACAACTTTATCGCCAGTGTAAGAAACTCAAAATACTCCAAACGGTGGTGGGCGCTGACATATGTCCCAGTACATATTCTCCGACGAGACGTATAACAAGCCCTTTTTCGTCGTCTACCTCAACACCTCAGTATTCGCCATCTCGTTGATACCGAAGTTCTTCAAGTACCTACGAAAGACTGGCTTTCACGGACTGCGACACGATGCGAACCAGCTTTGGATCGATTACAAGCACGGCACAAATTATACAAAGACCCTGCAGCAAACCGAAGACGAACAGGCCGCCCAGAGCTTGATAGCACAGGGATATGGAAGTACGGAAAGTGCAAATTCAGAGGAGAAGTTGACGTTCAAGGACACTGCTGTTCTGAGCTTTGAGTTCTGCATGCTTTGGTTTCTGGCGAACTACTTCTCCTCGGCTTGTCTTGAGTACACGAGTGTCGCGAGCGTCACTATCTTAACGTCAACGAGCAGCGTCTGGACGCTCATCTTTTGCTCCCTTCTCGGCATTGAACGCTTCTCGACAGCCAAGATTCTAGGCGTAGGAGCGTCTCTTGCCGGCGTCATTCTCATCTCGACGGTGGACCTGTCCGGCAAGAGTGACGAGGACCGAGGGTCGTTTCCGCAGAAGTCGTCGGCGCAAATTGCTCTAGGAGACGCTCTGGCACTTTTGAGCGCCGTCATATACGGTGTTTACGTGACGGTGATGAAGCGCAAGGTTCCGAATGAGGACAAGGTTGACATGCAGATGTTCTTTGGACTTGTAGGAGTCTTCAATGTGGTGCTTTTGTGGCCTCTGTTCTTCATCCTGCATTGGACAGGTTTGGAACCAGTAAGTTGTCGTGCCACTCTGATGTTGATATGGTCTAATCAGTCTTAGTTTGAATTACCGCCAAACAGCACAATTTGGGGAATCATTATTGTAAGTCTTTCTTCCAGCATCGGGAAATTATGCACTGACTCGTGAATAGTTCAACGCGATAGCTTCATTTATCAGTGACATCTCGTGGGCGCTCGCTCTACTCATGACGACACCTTTGGTGGTAACAGTTGGCCTATCTCTGACAATTCCTTTGTCTTTGATCGGCGAAATTCTACAATACTCACAATATTCTAGTTTCACCTATTGGATAGGTGCCGCAGTTGTGTTTATTTCATTTATCGTGGTCAGTCGAGAAAGCCACGATGGAGAGGATCTTAAAAAGCCCGACGATCTCGAGAGGTCCGCGGGAGTAGAAACGGTATACGGATCATGAAGATAACGACACATGCATGAGTTTGGATTATGGGGCGTTTGGGTTGCTTTCAACAGCACATTACAAGATACACACACACACAGTGACAGGAGCGAGTTATGCGTGGCATGGGATATAGCAGGGCGTTTCAACCACACGACATGATTAAAGTAGCATTTACAACCCTCGAGACAGGGAAGATAAAGCTTAAAAAATTAAATGCAACTGCATTTATCGATTCAGAGCATGTGAGAAAAACAAGCCATGATCGAAGCAGGGTTTTGATCCGTTCGTTTGGGTCTGGACCCTTAAACTTGTTAAATATACTCTCGATCTTGAGATGTGATGATCCGTGACGATCGAGAGAGCACGGCCAGTGGAGAAGTGCTGCAGGACTAGGGATGAACTGGAGCCCAACATTTCGTCCTTATTTATATGCGGCTTTGCTTTTTACTAGCTGAAAGACCCTATATTCAGGTCGTCAATCATACCTGCATATGCCTTGATTATGATGCGCTTCCGTAGTAACACATTCAGCATTGACCATGCCCAATCTCAAACAATGCATCTCTTGATCCCTTATCCCAACCCCGGAGCTGTCCCGAAGCCCTGGGCTCGTCAGTTCCCGGAGCGCTAAAACGTCCACTGAGTGCAGCGCCAAGTGACCCCGACGCTACAGACCGATCTCAGGCCAAAACCCCGATCATGACCTCACATGCACAAGTGGGGGAGCTTCTTTTTCAGTAGCAGTCCCCGTCATGGGCCCTTGTCATGAGGGGGATCTGCATGGCCCTTGTTCCTGTTGTGGCGTTGGCGGGAATGGCATTTTGGGCCATTTTGTGCCATTCTGCATCATAATTTTGCACTTATCCACTAACTATGTAACGCCTCAGACGGCGAATCTGTGGTCTTGGTGTGGCTTGATAAGCAAAGAAAATACAACAAAGTGAAAGAAGGGACCTTCATGACTCTGCTCGACTCAGGGTTCGGGAGGCTCTTTCACAATTTCCTTGTCATTTAATAGCTTCCATAAGGAAGGTACAACATACATACATCACCTCGCATCATCAACAAAAGACCCCCTTCCTCATAAGTTAGCTCCCCAGTTAATCTCGATGTTGCCTCTTTCATCTGCAGGGACCTAGACCTTCAATCTCGACTCTTCTTCCTACACAACCAAAACCATAACCCTACATTTTCTTGACCTAATTTGATCTGTCCCGATCCTACTCTACCCTAATTCTACTTTCACTCCTCTTGAACCTCATATTTTCCTACCTATTCAAGTTCATCCGCATAATCGACCACAAATCGTATACCCCGACTCCAGTCACTCCAGTTCCACGCCCTGGCCTCATCGTGGCTAAGCAGCACAAACCGACAGGGGACATGGCGTCTCCTCAAGCTGACGTCTCACAACATTCCCAGCCTCAACCTCAACTTCACCAAAATGATCGTGCCTTAGCCGAATTAATAGCTATTGCAACAAGATCGGTGCACGCAAAGCTTAACAAGCTCATCATCGCCCGGCTACCGCTCGCGCTACCTCCTCTTGCTACCGATTCATCTGCCTACATTTCTGGACTGCTGTACATTACACCTATATACATCACCTTCGAGACATTATGGCGCGACATCCTCGAATCGGGCTTACCTGTCGATCTGCCTGGAAGCGTAGCTGATACATGTAATGATGACACCAGTATACACAGTTCAGGAGGCGCTACATTGCCAACTTCCGATGTTCACGAGCTGTCCGACTGCAGTAGAGTGCAATCGCTACTTCAGGAGCTTTATCTTCCTGGATTGATGCGTTCGGATCGCCTAAAAGCGGATATTGCCAATTTGGCGGGGTGGTCCAGCAGTACTGTTGAAGAACAGCTGCGTCTTGCCGAAGAGAATGGTCGACTGGGGGGTTTTGTTCAACACATCAAACGATCGGTGCAAAATCGGCCTCATGTGTTGTTGGCTTATTCCTACATCTTATTTATGGCACTCTTTGCTGGTGGTCGCTTCATTAGAGCCACCCTAGAATCGGCTGGAGACGAATTTTGGGACCGTCTTCCTTCACCAGTTCTTCCAAGTCGTCTCCCTTGTGAGGAGAGACCGAGGCCAACTAAGCGGGCCAGTGGTTTGTTAGATGAAGAGATCCCGATAGACGACTTTCACTGCCATGCAACTCATACGATGCCTCTCCGATTCTTCCACTTCCAAACTCCCGAGGATGGAGAAGACTTGAAACGCGAATTTAAGCGACGACTCGCTAGCATTGAGGGGTCATTGACAGCAAGTGAGAAGCAAGATATTGTTCAAGAGTCGATTTGCATTTTTGACAGCATGACCCTATTGGTTCAGCAGCTTGATAAGGTCTGTGATAAACCAGCGCGCAAGGATAGCGGCAACACAGCGTCATCACTACTGAATTTAGTCGATCAATTTCATCCATTCCGTTCGCGTCTCAGGGACAGCGTTTCTATCGCCAAAGACCGAATCCAGCGATCTTCAAGATTACCATCGAAGGGCACTAAGTTAGCCCGGAAAATCTGGAATTACGGTGCAGCTTCATCGCCTGTGGAGCCAGAGAGTGGAATCAAGATCCTGACCGGCCATCCTGGTGTCTCCAAGGAGGATGCATCCATTGAACTTTGTCCGGCCTTTTCCAAGTCTATGAGATTTGACAAGACCTTACCACGACCGATGCATCCCTCAGACAAGACGACTGGAGCCGAACACGAGTTGAATAAGTGTCTTCGAGTTGCCTCCAAGAGATTTGATAGCATCAGCTTCATCAACTGGTTGATAATATTGACTGTTGCCGTCATTGTTTTTGGGGCATTTTGCTCTGGCCGACACAGTCGTGAAGTAATGACAGTAGAAGCATGAGAGAGCAGAGTTTGACTTGTTATGTCATGCACAGCAATTGCATTTGTTTGGAGTTTTACGGAGTTGAAGCATTCAGGATACCCCTTGTCGGGAAACAAATGTCTGAATTTGGCGCTGGTTGCATTTTTTATTCCCCGAGCACATGCATACGATTGTCCTCAATACCCATACATGCGTATTTACATTCTACATAGAGAAACGATTACGACCCTAGATTACGAGAAACAGTAACTTACATCACAATACAGAAGCCTAGATGCTATTGTCTTATTGAAACAGTATGCTTTGATTTTCATGAATGCGATCTCGTGAATGCTACCTTGTAAAGCCGTCCCTCGTATACGCTATTTTGAATGCCCATTCGATTCGACCAATTCGTTAATGTCCTCATGCTACTCGGTCCATATCTCTGCTAACTAACATACATGTTTTGAAACGCTCATGCTGGCTGGGGGGTATCGTATAATATCAAAAAACGCTATGCACTACTCGTTACTCATCGTCCCCAACATCCCAGTCATCGCCGACATCAGCCCAGCCTGCAAAGTACCTCTCGCCACCAAAATCACCAACCTGTCTGAAATACCGCGCCCGACCTTCGTCTTCTTGCCATTGACGAACGACGGAATCGTCAGACGCGCTGACAAGTTTACCATCGTAACTCCAGCTAACGTTTGACACTTCGCGGGAGTGGCCGTGGATAAGTGGTGTGCCGTTGCGGAAGATGGGGATGGTGGATGATGTAGGTTCGGCGCCAGCTGTTGATGCGAATGAGCGGGAGGGTGTAGGTGCTGATCCTGGAGGGTCAAGGAGATGGGCACGTTGAGCGCAGGCTGAGCGGAGGTATCGCTCATCAGTAGGGAATAGGACGACTGAGGACTCGGAGCTGCCAACAGCGAGCAGGTCAGATGAGTGGGAGAGACCCTTGTGTCGCATACTGCACTTTACGAAAAATGTTCGAGCAGCAAAAGAGTCATGCTTGAAACCATACAGAGGTCCAAGGCCTTGGGAGGCAATAGGTCTTCGCTTCGTGGCGTGGTCCTCGAGTTCAGGGGCGTGGCCGAGCATGAGATGAGGCATGGAGTAGGCGTATATGGTGTTATCTTTGCACACTGCGTACATGCGGGAGGCATCGCTGCTGAGAGCCAGAGAAGTGATACCGTATGAGCGCCAGGCATGGTTGGAAGGTACGGCGGTTGAAGCTAGAGGTGTACTCTTCTCTTGATGTCGGCGGTTGATGTATCGGAGATCCCAGAGTTTAACAACAGCTTCTGCTTCTGAGGCGGAAAGCAGAAGATGTTCTCGACCCTCAGGAAGCCATTGGATGGCAGTAACTGAAGCGGGAGACGTCTTTCCATGAGCGGTGCGCTCGTGAGTGTTGTCGAGCGTGTTCACAGTGGACGCCTGGAAGGGTCTGATATTCTCATCTCGCATAGTGACAGTTCGACGACCCGTCTCACTATGACTAAATGTCGAGAAACTTCTGACATGAGATGAAGGGCATCGCAAATCCCATAGACGGATACGACCAGCCTTGTCTGACGTGGTCAATACGTTGCCAACAGACTGGCGCTTCTGCCAAGCGATTTGTCGAGTAGAGTTGTAATGACCATCCGAGAGCCTGGCCGCGATAGTCTTGGTCGTCACATCCATCACAAGAGCAGCATCTCCAGCAGTAGTCGCAAGGCGCATGTCGTCATTGGAAAAGTCCATGTCCCAGATCGCATTGTCATGGACGGAGTGAACGCCCAGATCCTTTTCCTCGCTGGGATCATCGTTTGGAGAAGTGTCGAAGAACCTAACACAACCTTCTTCATCACCGACAGCCGTCACGGGAGCGTTGTGAGTGCTTGCGAGGCAGAAGGGAATGGTGCGACTACCACTAGGGGCAAGACACTCGTACGAATCGATGCAACGGCTGTGGAACCTGGCTGTCTCGGCTCGGGGGTCGTAAGCGGGTGTATGAAGATGCGTTTGGCCGGTTGAGTAGCCAAATCCATGCTCGCGGTTGAGTAGTTGAGATGCGAAGCCTCGATTGCCGAATTTTCGAACAGGTTGGGGGGCGTAGTTGGCTAGTTCCTAAAAATGATGATGTCAGTGACGCCATTGAGATAAGAGATATAACGACATACGTTTTCGGGTTCAAGTTCTTGAACAAAGCTGGGGGTATTACTAAGAGCAGGTGTCTTTTTTGGTGTTCTAGCAACTCCTCGGCTAGTTTTGAAGAAGTTGCTCTGATGCTCTGTAAGTAAAGGCCATGCATGAAGAAGAGGTTGGGACAGCTGGGCTTACTAGAGTAGCTTTTCTACAGCTATCCAAGGTCTCCAAACTAACTGGAGTTTGCGTAAAACTATCAGAAGTTTGAGCTTCGTCATTAATGCTGGTATTCGTTCTGCTCGAATTAGGCGTGACATTGAATCGAAGAGGTGGCATATCATCCAGGTTCAGAGTCGGCCTCTTGAACTCAGCCTCGACCTCAGAAGGGTCTGTCTGGAGCTTTCTCTTCCGCGACTCATCATTGAATCTATCACTTGGAGAAGAAGGCAAGATAGGATCACTGAAAAGCGATTGAGGTGAGATGGGTTGCTGGTTGGTTGCAGTCTCGTCCAAGCTACCAAGAGTAGTCCTAAACCTTGGAAGCGGCTGAGTCTGGATCTGCCTCGGCTGCCAGAAGCGATTGAATCGTCGGGGTGTGATTGAAGGTGTTCCTTTTGGTCGTGACGATGATGAAGGCGTGGGCAGAGTATCGGGTTCCAGAGAGGACATGGCAGGCAATAGACCGTTGGCCACGCCGCCGTTGGTCGTGGATGAAAGTATGTGAGTTAGGGTATATGCCGAGATACTTCGATATAGGGCGTTGAGTTACCAACTCAGGACTTTGATATGATAAGACTCTGCAGAGATGATGTACAGATCAGACATTGAACATGGCGAGCAAAAAAATGTATAACGTAGTTTGGAAAGAAGGGCTCCAATTCTTGGTCTAGGTCGGTTGCCAGAGGAGCCAAAAGGCTGGGGTTTAAAGCGAAAGTGGACCGAAGGACGCGCTCGCGACAGCGCCCATTTACACGCTCCGCGGTGTTCTCGCGTAAATGGCGTAGGGGTGCGCCACAGTTGGAGGCGATGAGCCACATCCTGGCACACGACCAGCTGCAGCTGTGGCAGTGGCAGTGGCAAAAAGCTCTCCAAGTTCCGTTCCTTGCTTCCACGGCTGCAGGGGAGTTTTCAACGGCGCTAAAGACGGCCACCGGCTGGTAACTCCCGCGCTGGTCTCTCACTGAACTGGAGTTTCTTTTTTCCCCAAGGTTGATTGATATGGATTTTAATTGATCATTTCATATATAAGACATTTCTTCCATCACAGCTTCGCAGGGGGCTAATGACGTGATGAGACAAATCGAGTCCTACTGAAGAGTTAGAGTAAGAATGTTCGAGTATCAATTGGTTTGACTCACGTTTTGCTGGGAACTTGATGGCAATTGTTAAACGAGAGCCGTGATATACTCCACTTACAGCGGACCATTCCCCGGAATTTATGGTTTGAACTGCAAGGATAGAGCAAACGCAGCCTCATGAGAGATGGATGCTTGCTACGCTGTACTTGTTGAACACTGTTACATATGAATTAATTGTCACATTGAATCTATCGTCCTCTGGTGATACCATAAGACAATTAATAAACATCAAATGCCACGTTAGTCGTCTACTATCACTTGTACAGGCTCCCCCAATCCCTCAAGTGCCCCTATTTTTTATTTCTCCTTCATTGGCCATTCCCTCAGCCTTGTCTTAGAATTCGTCTCCCGCCAAAGCCGATGGCCCGTTCACGCTTCACCGACAGCCAGCCAGAGACGCCCCAGAGCAGGAAAAAGCAACCCTTGAAAGGGCCCCAAGGCCAATGGTGTCATCCCTCACCATAATCACTCTCTCACAATCGTCTCTGTCCTCTTGTAACAGTAACACCCAATCCCTTATTTTTTCTCTCCAAACAACTTCTCCTTCCATCCCTTTTTTTTATTATTAAACTATTATTTCTCACACCTTTCCTCCCTTTCCGTTTTTCTTTTCTGGCCAGATTATTCTATTTGCGCGCACAGCATACAATCATGTGCCGGTTTCTGGTGAGTCCCCTATATCAATGGTCCCTTATTATCTGTGCCTCCGAAGCCGGCATCTCGGTCGCAGAACATGATGCTGACCCTACACCTTGTTTCTTTAGGTCTACAAAGGAAGCGACGAGATTCTTCTATCATCGTTGATTCTCGATCCTACCCATTCTATTCTTAAGCAATCATTTGATTCTCGTTTGCGTCTCGTGAGTCACCCCACACTCTGACCGATATTCAAAGCAACGTCATATCTGACCGATGCGACGCTCTGTAGGATACAAGACGAGGCCAGAACAACGCAGATGGATTCGGTATAGGTTTCTACACCGACCCTAAACTTGGCGCAGCGCCTTGCCTTTTCACATCCACCATTCCCGCCTGGAACTGCACCAACCTGCAGCGCATCGCCTCCAAGACCGCATCCCGCCTTATCTTTGGCCATGTCCGTGCCACGACCGAGGGTTCCCTGAGCGAGGACAACTGCCACCCTTTCACACACGGCAGTTTGATGTGGATGCACAATGGAGGACTCGGTGGATGGAAACACATCAAGCGTCGTCTTGGCGAGCGCCTGGCTGACAAGTGGTACCTGGGCGTCAAGGGCGGCACCGACAGCGAATGGGCATTTGCTCTCTTTCTCGATACCCTGGAGCGACTAGGCCAAGATCCCAGCGCTTGCCCCGAAACCGGCTTTAATCCTACCATCCTGCGAGAGGCCGTGAAGCGCACAATTGCGCAGATCAACGAGATGACCGATGCGATCCCCGAAAGTGTCCTACAGAATGAGGATGTCGATACTAGGAGTTTGCTCAACTTTGCCGTCACTGATGGCCACAGCGTGATTTGCACTCGATACATCAGCAGTTCCAAGGATGAGGCCGCCAGTTTGTACTATTCTTCTGGAACCCAATGGACAACTCGCACCAAGGCTGCGAACGATAAGCAATATCAGATGGAGCGCAAGGACCGGGGTGCTGATATTGTGCTTGTCGCAAGTGAGCCATTGACATTCGAAAGAGGTATGGATGATAGTACAATTTGCATCTAGGCATATACTGACTTGAAGCAGAAAACTGGGTCAACGTACCAACAAATTCCATCTTGACTATCCACAGACAGACCGTCATGGTTCATCCTATTATCGATAAGTACTACGAGCGGGATCCTCACCACATCCGCTCCAGTGCATTCGTCCAAGCCAAGGGCCTTACTTCAAACGAGAAGAACCGAAGCGACACTGGCAGTCCTGCGGTAAACGATCGCCAACAGCATGAACTGGACGGCTATCGCAAGATGATGACAGGCACAATTGGCTTTGGCCCATCAAGAAGTCTCAGTCCTGACGTCTGCCGCCAGACAAGAACACCAGCTCCTGTGTGTGAATCGATTCCCGTTCCACAGCCACAGGCGCAGGCGCAGGCGCAGCCACAGCCAACACAGGTATCGCCACCAAGCGAGCAAAGCAACAGACCGGCCCCAGCACAGGGGAACATCAAGGTTAAGAGACGATCTGTCCAGCTGCTGGATAACAACCAGGGCCAAGAGTCGAATGACTTTGACCAAATCTCGGATACGGACGAGCCAACGTGCGCTGATGTGCGCAACCCGAGGAAGCTTTCTCGGTATTTCCCTGAACTCACTCTTGCTGACGCGAGATCATAAGGGGAAGGGAGTACTAAGTTGCTCTGATAGGGAAGAAGCAAGGATGGAAATGGACTGTGGATGGGATATTTGGGTTCTGCTGTATTCATGATTGGTCATTACGCCAATATTTCGGATCGGGGCATGGTGTTGAGGTGTGAAATTCTATTGTATTCTAGATTGGCATTTTGGGAAGAGGGATACCCGCATAAACTACCGTATCATATCGCGTCACGAGAACAGCAATCGGAATGGAAGTTTGTTTTGCGCCAAGTGACGACTTGAGTTCTCTCATTTGCTCAATCGGGAGTTATTATGGTAACAGTCATGCATACATCTGGCAAAATCCGACTCTTTTCATCATGACTCCTCGTCAACCCAAACTCCTCATTCGCCCTCGCCCCTTTTACGGCCGAATGTGCAACGAGAGTTCAACAGCAGCCACACACTATGGGCAGCTTCGAGCCAACGTCAAGCCTCAGACGGTGGTAGAACAGGTAACCATCAGCAGCCTGAGGTCATTGTCAGTTGCAATGGCTTCAGCCAGCATCTTCTCATGCCCACCTGGGCTCCCACGTTCTCGCTAATATGTCCCCTATGGCCACTTCCCCAATGATATTCGACGTTCAACTGTGACGGACCGGTTGGAGAAGGACGTTGTGTTAGGTGCAGCCTGCAGCTGTGGTAGAGGCAAGTTATTGTTACCTGCAGCGCCTTTTCGTTTCGTTCCAAAGTTTACCTTGGAGTATTAAGCTTGCGGCCTTCAAACTCCCCATTACACCATACGTGTATTGTCATTTCCCCCTTCTACACACGACTTAACAATCAACCCGCAGCGGGACACTGGTCATCAATATGCCGTGTTGTATCGCTTTCATCCAGTTTCAACAATGTCAGCACAGCACCCTCTTCAAGATTGCCTGCACTGCAGGATGCAAAGACCTGTGCCCCCTTCCGGCCCAGCAGGTTCTCGTCATCACTCACTACCTCTGGCTATGCGAAGACTGCCACGAGAGGATAGGCAACCAAGACCTCGACGATCGATGTAACAAATGGGCAGATATTCTGTTTGAAATCCCCGAGACACTCCCCCTCGAGATCCGTCAACAGTTGAAAGCGAGTGCGGAGGCACAAGAGAACTTTGAGGACGAAATTTGTGAAAAAACCCGCACTATGCGTATTGAGGAGATCCAGTGGGTGGCTGAATGGACGTTTGAGTACGCCTTAATGCTCTATGAGGTTCTGCACAAGCATGCTTGGGAGCCACAAGACGCTTTGGCTCGGATTCAGAAGTTGAGGGGTTTGCGGTTGTGGGACCTTATCGTGGTCAGGGACGTTTCTCGTAAGGCCGAAGAACTGTTTAATGAGCAGTACAACAAGGTATACTGGACAATCGTTGGTGAGCAGAAGTTCAAGGGGTAAACCAAAGGGGAGGGTGTTAACTTGAGTAGCACAATTCGCCGAGCAACGCAAGCAGAGACAACGGATGAGAAGAGACAGACCTCCAGCTACACCAAAGCCTCTTCCTCCAACGTTCGCAGAGTGGAATAAGGAGCATGAGAGTGACTGGAGCGAAGACTCGAGCAAGACGTGTTACGATGGAGATATGACACTCCATCAAGACGAGGAGGACGACTCGATACCGGTAACAGAACAGCGCGCTGCTACACCGTCACCACCTCCAGACGAACAACAAACCGCGGAAACCTCTGGACTTGCACCCGAGGAACCAGAACCGATGGACGTCGACGAGGACTAGTGGTAAACGCGGCTAACAACGTCGATTAAGATGCCGTAACGCAAACCCCATGAGTTACAAGACACCGCTACTCTAGAGAGACCATGCTTAACATCGTTTCTAGCAAAGCATAGACATCAATCTCATCTTCAGATTTTACAAACATACATGTGATTGCGGGCGCAGTTGTCCCCTTGATAGTTCTAGATGCCTTCTTGATCTTCTCGGTGACCTTTCCGCCCCTTCCACTCCCACCTCCCTACAAAGCCACACTACACACTACTTCCCCCAGATCAACCCGTATATGTATTTGACCTACCTCGTCGGGAATAGCATCCCAATCTCAAACTCGACAAACCTCCCTCAGCCTCAGGCCTAGTGCTTTTACTTGCTCACACCCACCCACAGCCCCATCCCCAGCCTCGGTCCCCCCTTTCGATATACCAACACCACGAACAATCTCCATCACCGTGGCTCCTGAAACCAGCATTAGCTACAATTCCCCTTGCATTTTATTCTCACCGAAGCCATCTTTCTCATCCTGGCCCTGCAAGGCTTTCGGTAGGATTGTTACATGTCGTGGCGTCTGTCTACCCCTACTAGCTCCAGGAGACAAGTCGAATACAAAGGTGGAGAGGGCAAAAAGAGAAACAACCTCTGGTCTTGTGAAGACGTCAGAGGTTGAAAGGATCTGTTTACTAGGGGGGTACTTTTCCCACGCATGTCTCGGCGTCAAGACGAAATCTTTGACAAACGAGCTGAGTCTAAGCATGGAATAACCTTGTATGTTCACCTGCAGGTGTTAAACGCACATACAAAGTGACACGAGTGATCGCCATACAGATGCATGTCTTGAAGTGACAGCGCAGAAAAAAGCGAGGTAGCATCAAAGAGTACATACAGTACGTAACTGCAATACCGAGTATCAAATTCGTTTACACAACACTTTACGGATACCACGGTACTTGTTAAGAGGATCCATCTAAAATCTCCAGTTGCAACACTAAAAACATCCTTCATGTCGATCATTTTACCCATTACCCATTACCCATATCCCATCCCCACACTCTACTCTCCGTCAAATCGGGCCTGAAAATAATCTACTACACACCCTAAGATTGATAGCCTGCACTTTGACGTCCTGTCCAGCCAATGTCTCGCTTCACCGACCAATCATATATCTAACCGCGCTGTTATTGCTCCTATTTCATCACTGCCTACTCCGTAGACTTCCTACACCATGACTTCGGCCGGCTCCGCCAGGTATAGCATAGTCACCCCGCGGTGGCGCCGTTGAGGGCGGAAGCAGGCGAGGCCTTGCGGTTTTGGGAGTAGAACTCAGCGCTTGGCCTACAAGTTGCACTATCAAGAGGCTGAACACTACAAGTTATATCGTAGGCTAGTCCAGCCTTGTAACGTCTTACAACAGTTAGAACGGCCACGATAGGTTCATCAATGGCTGTAAGTGCATTGAACTATAACACCTTTGACTACTTTGACACTCGCGAGATGGTTGTTCAGGTGTATGGATAAGAAGACTTAGATTTGGGTCTTTCTGGACCTTTTTTAACATGTATCAAACTCCAATAAGCCAACCCAATATGCTAAGCCGATACGCCTTGCTCCCTGTCTAACGTAACCGTTCCGTATGCTGTTGTGTTGCGCTGCGTTACATAATACAAGATGATGCTAGCCCTTTTACCCTGACATGAACTCCAAACTCAATTCCCAAGTAGTCCCGAAGTTGACACACCATCAAGACTAATGTAATCCAACTTCACCAACCCCTAACCCATGCCTGGCATCTGCAATGCAATGGCAGCCCCGTGTAATACAAATCCCTGTTTGTCAGCACCTCACCACGAGGGCAAACGCCTTCACATGTCAATCGCCGAATGCCCCTGTACATCAAAACATGATCCACTCCACCTCCACCCCGGGTCCCCCGATGCATTTGGTCCAGTTGAATGGCCCGCGTTGATCCCCCGTCCTAGCTCCCAGTGCCAACGGCTCTTCGCCTACCCAGTCTTGGGTCCACAGCTTCTCCAGCACCTCGAGAGCCGCTAGGTTGTTCATGTAACCAGAACGGAACATGATATCTCGACACTTGGACCGCACCATGTTCTGTTGCAACTCGTTGACGCATTCGCAGCCAGCCACGAAAAGGGGCCAGAGCAGAAACTTCTCGGCGCTACTGCCCGTGTCCAGGTTCGTTGCGTAATAAACAACCTGGCTAACAAGGCTCTGAATGCTCTGGTGGCCTGAAGGTAATGACGGGCTCACAAGTCGCTCTGTGTACAACAGCGCAGCATAACGAAAAGCCTCGGAGAGTGACTCCAGATCTCGTAGTTGGCTCTGTGAACAGGGCTCAGGGAGCGAGGCGCTAACCCGAGATGCATCGAAATTCCAGTTTTGGAGGGCTAGACGTGATTCTTTCCACTCATGCCAGAACAGGGAACGGTTCTCCTCGTAGGATGTGGCCGGGGTATCTGTAGGTGTGGCTAGATCCTCACTGAGAATAGTGCTGAATTGGCTACCGCCAAGTTCATGCCTGTCGGCGATGCCCATGTCTGCCATCTGGCCGCCTGTCATATCAAACCCTGCAGTAAAGGATTCTCGACGAGCATGGCCCAATGGAGAGATGTACGACAAAGAGGGAGATCGCTCAGGCGCCTCCTGAGACCCTTGAGGGGCTGCTGGCTTTTGTACCGGGCGATTTTGAGACAACAGATTCAGACGGCCAAGCTTGCTGATGGTTCCAAAAAGCTCGCGATCACACCCCACAAGATTTTCGGCCCCCATGGGTAGTAGTTGAGAATCAGGCATCCCTCCAAAGCCAGGGTAAACTTGGGCTTCGCGCTCGTTGATACTTGCGGAAATGGCGTCAAAGTAGTTGAAGATTGCTTCCATCCACGCAGAATCACTCGATGCCGAAAGATACTGGGCTCGGAGTGCAAGAATTTTGTTGACGCCAGCAAACTGAGTGTGGAACTTTGCGATACCGGATTCAACCATGCGGTAATGACACAGTAGGAGAATCGTAGCGAGGACTGAATCGTGAATGGCTTTCGTCCGGTCGTTGAGTTGCTCGTTTAATAGGTGCACAGCCAGGTTACGGTGTTGGTATTCCTCGGCGAGGGACAGGTCGTCGGGCTGAGTGTCTGCCATGGCTTCGGCGGCATGTTTGTCAGCCATCAACTTCTCAGAAAGTTCTCGTGTATCACGTCCGAGACTCAGTTTCCTCTTCATGCGGAGATTGCAAGATGCAAGAGCACAAATGGCATGGCTCAGACTCTGGCTGTTTGCAGCTAGTCGCAGAATATGGTCTCGAAAAGGGTTGTGTGGCCCGTCGATGAAGACCATTGAGGGACACATGATGTTCTCGTAGTAATCCATAAAAAAGGGCATCTTGGAGATGAGGTCCTGGCTCACATGAACTGATTGGTTTTCGGAAGCAGTGGGCCAACCCGAGGGAGCAAAGTCCGAATGATGAGATTTGACATCTTCATCCTGCATCGAAGGAGAATGCCAGGAGATGGGCATTGAGCTGTAGCTGGCGCTGTATGTATCGACTTCAGGCACGCCTGCGCACGTTAGAACCAAGGCACTCATTGGTTCCGTCTGAGCTTACCGAATGAATCACAATCTCGAACGATCCTGTTACCCAGATGCGAATCAAAAGTGTCGGTATGGGAGTGAAGGCTGGAGCTCATCTCTGAAGGAGCATGGGCGAGACTGGGACATGAGGTTGGGGCGAATGTTCTCGCGTGTTCGATGTAGAGAGACGAAGGAGGGCTCTGAGGACCAGGAGAACTAGTGCCTGTGGTATAGCTGTCGTACATGTAGGACGGGCTGTTAACGTATGACACATCGTCTCTCGCGTAAGATTGGCTCATAGGTGATGCGTAGCCAGGAGTGAGGGGGTCGATGGACGATGAGAGATTTTCTGTGACGAGAGGCACCGGATATCGATGAAGGTTGTGTGTTGTATCTTGTGCGGAGGAGTAGTTGACCGTTCCCCAGTGTCCTTGCTGGATAGGAGCTGAGTGATCAGGATGTGAGATCGACATGTAATCGTATCCTGCCATAGTGAAAGGTGTAGTAGGTGCAGAAGCAACTTGGGTCACCGCAGGGATATCAATGGGTCCCTGGCGCATTCGCTTGGCTTCATCTTCAGCTCCTCGACGAGGAATGGCAGAGCTGGGCCGGGAAGAGGCATTTGAGTATTTTCTAGGCTCGCGAGTGACGGGAGGAGCTTTCGCGATAGGCAAAGACAAGCCACGGAGCTTGCCTCTACTAGCGACACCAACTCCCCAAGTAAGCTGTGTCTTATAACCAGAGCATTCGCTTCCGACTTCAAGACACTGAGAGCAGTATGGCCGTCTACGGTCACACTTGATGTTTTTCTTAGAACAAGCAAAGCAATCATCAGAAGCACCACCAACGGGGGCACGTCTTCTGCGCTTTCGCACTGCGGAGGGATCTTTGACCGTAACGGTCGGTTGTGCCATAGGAGCCGTCATCTTCGAAAGTTCAAGAGGTGAAGGGCGCAAGTAGTGTGTGAATATTGGGAGAGTTATCCAAGTCAAGGTATGGGATAAAGAAGTTGAGCCAGGCAGGTATATAAACTGAGAGGGCCGAAATAAGGTTGATAGTGGAGAGTGGCGCACAGTTGATGGTCTAAGTATGAGCAGACTTATAAGAGTAAAGACAATGGGAAGTTGTTAAAAACGGCGGAATGATGAAGTTAAAGTATACAAGACGTCTCAGGAACGGGGTATAGATATGGAAGTGGCGTTCTGGACGGTATAAGGCAGGACGAGGACCAAATACAAGAGGCGAGGGGTGTCTAAAGACTGAGGAGGGTATCGCCCAGTACTTGAGAGTAGTAGCAAGACCCTGAAGCCGCGGCAGGGATCATGATGGGGAGCGCTGCTCTCGGGGGTGTGTGGAGGGGTGTGGGTTGCAAGGAGCAGCAGTACCTACAGCAGATAGGCACGTTTAAGATCAAGAGCGGGACGTCTGAAGAGGTACGGGAGTGGAGGAGGGGATAGGGATGGGGGACGAAGATGGGGGCACCGTTAGCTCCGGTTCTCTGCTGTGGCTCTCTGGCTTTGACTGTTGCTCTGGCTCTGTCTCTGGCTCTGTCTCCAGCTTCTGGCATCGGTGTTGGTGTTTGCATCATCGTCATCATCCCAAGCTCAAGTGGACTCTATCATCTGAGACGTTCAGCGGGGGGTATCCATGATGCTTATT